>JPJZ01001004.1:0-127450 GCA_000750815.1 Pseudogymnoascus sp. VKM F-4516 (FW-969) | reverse complement strand
GGAGGGGGAGGGGCCTGAGGAGGTGGCGGAGGGTGAATAGCAGGAGTCGATTGGTGGGATGGGGAGGGTCGAAGGGTCCATATATGTATTGGGAGGTTCGCCGCGGGCGCGAGCGACAAATTGCGCAGCGGTTCGGATGATCTCTTTGAAGATCTCGAGGTGGATCGCGGCCTTGGGGTTGCAAGAAGAGGAAAAGTTGTGGCCAACGATGTGGGTAACACGGTTCATGAGGGCGAGGTCGGTCGTGGCAGTTGGGGCGGAGGGGTTCTGCAGGATGTTGGCAAAGAGGGTGAGCGAGGCCGTTAGGGGATAGTAGTTGCACATGCTGCGAAAAGTTAATTTGGGTGGCTGTTGGGGCCTGGAAAATGGGGATACGTACGTTACTATTCCTAGGTTATGGACGTCGCTGTGTTCGCTGCTTTCGTAGTAATGCAGCAGCCCTATTATCTGGCGCGCGGCATTCAGGCAGATGGTGCTGGACTCGAACACGCGCGGGCTGAGGCCAATGTTCTTCGCATCACGGACCGTGGTAGGCTTATCAGAATAGATCCATGATCCATGATGACTCGAGCCGCGATGGATTGCCACCAAGCAATTATAATACGCAAAATGTATCATGATAACATCCATCAGGTGCTTAGGATGGCACTTTATCGGTTTCTCTGGCCGGATCTCGATGGGCAGCTCATCGCGCCACTGTTGCAACTCTTTGTCCAGTGACCCTACCCACTTCAAGCGTTCGAGGTCTGACTTCGTGTGTGACCTCGCTGAATAAAGTTTGGTGTACACGCGGCTTTCAAGAAGCGCTATTGTAGCCACACAGCGGTATCCCCCAAGAACCGATTTGGAGTTGGATAAGTCCTTGTAGGTATGTGGTGTCTTGGGTGGTAATTCAACTCCGATGTCATCGTCGCTGAATACCGACGGGCGGCCAGAGCGGATGCTGATACCCTTTTCGAGGCCAAAGACGATCCAGAAGACATTTCGGCGCTGCTCGATATCTCGCTCCTTCAGCCCGTACCCATCTAATCGCCGATGGAGACCGATGGCCTGAGCGAGGCGTGCTGCCATGCCCACTAGCATATAAGATGGATGCGGATCCTCTGATGCTTGTAGGAGGAAGGCCTGGTATCGTTAGTAAACGAATATGAAAGTTTCAGGGGAAAACATACTAATCCAATCATAGCCTGCACAGCCATCAAACTTGGGCCATTGAACAGCAGCTCTGGGAGAACACTAGTCGCATTTTGGAAGTATTTCTCGCAAACCCCGCCTGGACCCTTCTCATGTGTACCTATAGACCGTCCGATGAGGAACATAACATTCAGCGATGCGTACCATGCCGGATCCCTTTCCCGGCTCACCATATAGTAGTCTTTTGCGAATCTTTCCATCACGCTCTCCTCGTCATATAGCGGAAAGCTAGTGTTGAAGGTGTCGAAGTATGTGGCGATATACTCATTCGCCATGTCCTTAGGAGGCAACGGTTCAATCTCGCTCTCCGGGAGCGGTCGGAACGTGGACAGCCCACCAGCTGGGGGATGCTCACATGAGTTGGAGACTTCCTTAATCATTTGCTCAAAGTTGTGGTCCCCTGTTTTCTCGGAAATCCAGCGCAGACCCTGCGGTGAGAAGAGAGAGAAACCCGACGAGGGCCCCACGAAGCCGGCAGCTCCGTCATCACTGATCATGAAGATCGAGAGCTTGTCTTCTAGCGCGGATTGTGCGGAGACAGCGGGGATGGCAGCTTCGGGATCCCCATCGTCAATGGCAATCCCCGAGGCGTTCATGGCGGACTCCATGCGCTTCATGCGATCCTCGATTGCGGAGAGATAATGACTGCAAGGCGTTAGTATGGCAGGGGTAGTGGGGGAGTGTGAGAATAGGGTGATGACAAACATCTTCTTTTCCCGCTTCTTCCTGCTGACAAGCGTTACCTGACACTCCGTATTACGGGCGGTGCATCGGGTGCACTTGTCGTTTCCCGGCAGCTTGATGCACTTGAGCTGCATAGAAGGTTAGTATCACATCTCGTAAGTGGAGCAGTGCTGTTGCTTACCTTTGAGCGTTTACATGAATCACATGATGTTCCTGGAGTTTGTGGTCAGTTGTTGAACGCCAAGACTTGAGATGGGTGTGCTGCTCACGCTGGCCTGTGCCGCCGCCGCCACCGCCTCCAGCACTACTCCCACTGCCCTCCATGCTCGTTGAGGGACGCTCTGGTAATGATCATATAAGGGCCGGAACTGCTCGGCGAAAGTGGTAAGCAAAGAGGTGATTGTGTATCAGTGGCGAGATCTGTTGAGAGATGCCCTTTCAAAGTGGGCCGTCGCGTCTTGTAGTGCTCAAGTAGTTGTGGCATAAATTGTCGTCGTCTTACACCCCGCGTATACTGATGGCAGCCTGATTAATCAACGCGCCCCCGCTGCTTACCTACTCCACTCCACAGTCTTGTCTCTCTGATGACTGGACCCTTTTCTTGACGCTCTGGCCAGTTTGCAGATCTCACGTGATAGGGATAAATTGTCGCCAGCGATGGTCCTATGCACAATGCAAAAAAATGCACACGGAACAAGTGAGAGTTCCGTTATTTTCGTGGCGATTTAGCCCGGCCAGTATACCAGTACACGGCAAGAATGTAAGAGAACACGGAAGCTTGAAGTTGAGACTTGGCCACCGATTACTCTCTTGGGTATGTATGTTTGTTATGAGTCTCTGTATGGTAAATCCCGTCTTTCTCTCTGTGTCTAGTCTTGTCATCATTGATCTGGTAACTTCCAGTAGTTTCTCAATTTTATATCACGTGAATCGATTCTCGGATGTCTCGGAAAAGCGTCAAGTTCCGATCCCGTGATCACGTGCAGCTGCCCCTTTGGGCTTATGTAAGTCACTCTATATTACGAACCCCAAAGTCTGGACCCCAGTCCTAGTAAAAGCATAAAAGCTACGTCAAGTTAGCGCTGACTGGGGTATAGCTTCTTCATTTCCTATAACGGAAATATACGGTCCCTCTGTGAGTAAAACTTCTCCATAACTCCTTAGTAGCTTGGTAAGTAGCCGATTACCTTTCTCATCATGTAGTACCTGACTACTGTACCACCGAGCCGCCCCACTGCGGGAGCGATTGCCGCCCTCTGGCACGCAATCCAGGCCCTGAATTACAAATGCGCCACACCCGCGGTTTCTTTGCTTTATACACTTTAGATCTGCCCCAACGCGTCTAAAGTCTTTCCTTTCTTTCAATCTTGACAAGTGAACAATCACACGCAAAATGGCCTCTCAGACCCTCTCAACCGCCACCTCCGGCCTCATTTTCGGCACCGCCCTTTCCGCTGCCGGCGTGGCCTCCCCTTCCATCATCATCTCCCAGCTCCGTCTCGAGAACTTCCACATGCTTGAGGTCTTCCTTACCGCAACAGCAGGCAGCGCGTAAGCACCCCCCTGCACCTCCCCACACTTCCGTCCCTACCCCGGATCTCCACTTCCCATCCCCACACAACTTCACACTAACCGCACACCTAGTCTTATAATCAACCTCACCAAGCGCGCCTCCCTGGCCCCTTGCCCTCCCCGCTCCCCAGCCGCCTGGGGCTACTTCCCTTACGATGGCAACATCGCCGGCTGCCTCCTCCTCGGCGCCGGTATGGCTCTTACCGGCTCCTGCCCTGGTACCGTCCTCGTCCAAGTTGGTATGGGTCTGCGCTCCGGGTTCACCGTGCTCGCCGGCTCGCTTGTCGGGGGTGCATTGTTCGTGGGATACTCTGGAAGGTTCCGCCGCGCAACCCCAGCTGCTGTGAAGGGCGAAGAGAAGCCAAAGTTGACGATCCCGCAGCGCTGCGGCGTTGCGGACTTTCCGGCTGTGATTACGTACCAAGCCATCTGTCTGTCTGTTGTTGTCGCGGCGTTGCGCTATCTGCCGGATGAGCAAGGCCAGCTGCTCAACCCCCTCATTGGTGGGTCGTTGATGGCCCTCGCGCAATTGGCGTCCCTCCTTTTGACTACAAACACCCTCGGTGTGTCCTCCGCGTATGAATCATTCGGGAAGCTGTTCTGGCGCACCGTCACTCCCTCTTCGTCGCCCTGGCCGTCCGTCTCCCCCCTCATCTTCGCAGCTGGCGTAGCAGGCGGGAGCGCAGCGTTTTGGCGTCTCTCTGGAACTTTCCCCGCAAAGGGAGTTGAAGTGGGCGATGCAGCGGCAGTGATTGGCGGTGTGCTGATGGCAATTGGATCAAGGGTGGCTGGGGGGTGTACAAGTGGGCATGGGATTAGTGGGATGGCTGGGCTGAGTGTGGCTAGTTTCGTGAGTGTGGTTGCGATGTTTGGAGGTGGTATTGCGGTGGCGCTTGGAGGGAAGTTTTTGGGATTCTAAGGTGAAGCGGATGGTGTATGGATGGCGTTTAGGACATGGATGGATACTATCTACTTGTGGTGATGATACCCTCGGTTTCTATAGCTATTATTTGGCTCTGAGGTGGCTGGTTGGGTGTGATATCAATCAAAATGAATAATATCGGGATCTGAGTCCAAAATGTCCAATCTGAGACATAATCCGTGTTGATATCCATTACGGCATGTGGGCAGTTCCAGCGCTGGACATACTCGCCGGTCAAGAGGATACTTTTTACTTCCAGCTTCCCAGCACTATTACATTCTATCTTACTATGTAGTCAGGCTCCATTATATCCAACCTCTACTGCTATTGACCCTCAAATGCTAAAAATGACTGGCTATTAATTAAATGGCGATTTGAACGATTGGTTGACTTAGCGAGGATTATAACCATAACACCCCCTCCAAAACTCCACGCACCGCGCCATTCGAGCTACTCGTCTGACTGCATGAAATAGTAAGCCGACGAAAACTTGGAATGCTATTCTGTATATATACCTATGCTCAATCTCCCAGATTCAGAATCAACCTTACTATCTCTGACATATATTTCCCAAAGCTGCATCGTATCAAAATGGCAAGCGCCGACTCGTCCCAGTCCGTCTTTGTGACAATGATTATGACTCCTAACCCTGGTCAACTAGAAGAGGTATCTTTTACTCCCTCTATATTCAACGACTGCCTTCCAACAAATTGAAATTGACATATAAAAAGGTATACAGCTTTGCTGTAGCTGGAGCACAGCACCACGAGGAAAATGAACCTAGCTGCCTTTCATGGGTAGCGACTAAGGCCATGGATCCTATGAAGCTACTGCAAGGCGCTTCTGAAGAAGACGCTTTAGAGGGCCAGTTGATCGTTTATCAAGAGTTAGTGCAAAGGATTTTTTTCTAATATATTTTTTAATGCAACCTTAGCTAATAGAGTACTCGCAGATGGAGGAGTCTACATGATTTTATAGAGCATGGGAAGTCAGAAATTGCTGCAAAGACTAGAGAGAAGCTACAGCCTCTACTTAGCGAAAGGCCGACGTTGAAGGTTGGTAGGAAGTTTGCAGGGTTTACCAGTCGGTAGACCTTATCTTTGGGCACATTCTTTAGAGGGCCTGTTATGGTTTGTTTTGCGAAGTGGAAAGGCGGGGAGTGGGGGGGCGGAGAAACGTGCATCCCTTGGCAACAACAAGTTCCACTTCAATGTCTTGAAAATGACCAAAAGTTTCTCGCCCTCGCAGAGAATATCGGTCTAGACGCATAGGTGGATCGCTGTCATAATCGAATTAAACTTTGAACCCTAACCTAAACTACCCACCTCATCGATAATGTTGCACGGATTGGATTATATGAGATCTCGCCCAAGGACATAGTGCGGTTGCGGTCTCTTCATGTTGAAGTCAGATATATCTCCAAGCACGGTGAGCGGGACTTATGAGCGTCCCACCCCATCATTCGATATCACCCATCTCAACCCAGATTGGCCTGTCACTTACTGGTTGGTGTCTGTTGGTTGACAGACGGCTCTGCCAATCTCAACCTTCTGTACTGAGACAGTCTCATATCAGGCCTAAATGTAAGACTTTGTAACGGCCCGTCTTCAACTTTTACATGACTGATCTCCGAGGCAATACTATTTCTGAGTCTAGTTGCATATATAGCGTCAGCTGGTGAGTACTTATAGGTCCTGTGTTCCCAATATATTACCCCTTGCCTCCATACCGATATTTTATCACGAACCCAACTCTAGTAACCCGAAACCCCATTTTTAAACCGCAAGTATGCGTACCAATACTATTATTTTTGCAGTCGCTGCTCTCTTTGTCTCCGCGTCTGTGGCGATTTATCCGCCGCCAGAAAAGTCTTTGGTGGATCCAGCGAAGTGCACAGCCATCGAAAGTTTCGGGTCATATGGAAATCGCTGTGGTGGCTGCCGCCAGGATTGGCACTTCATCGACAACAGCAATGGCTGTGACTTGGAAAAAGAGTGCTGCCGAGGATACTGTTGCCCAGACATGATGAGCATCCAATAGTAAGCATATGGATTTGCAGATAGCGAGTTGAACGTAGGTTTTTGGATTCGGTGCTAACTGTAGTCCGTTAGGAAGATTCATTCAGTCGCAGCATGGTTGGGCCATTACAAACCCAAAGGTGATAGCTCGGCCATCAAGTTTCCGGGGTGCACATGTGCAGTAAGGCAGCAAATGCCCTTGGAGTATGGGTAGCATATATTAATTGAAGATTATCAACACCTGTAACCGAGTAACAAATATGTGTTCGTGCCTGATATGGATAACTTATGTTGCGTACCTTTGGTTCCCAAAGCCCCTTGCATGTGTGTTCCTGCGTAGGAGCGGGTCTGTCAGTTAGTGAGGCATTCTCACGTTCTCGTAATGGAAAATATACAGGGGTAAAGATTATCACCGGATGGACTCTCATAAAGTGCATTTGTAACCTGAGCTACCAGTTTGTTTGGATTACTGCAATTCCCTCCCTAAAAGGCATGACCCAGATTCAGCCGGCCGAGCTTAAACTCCATTGGAGAACTCCATACAACGACTGAGTAAATACCAACCCCCTCATTTATATTGTTCTCGTAAACGGTGCTAGTCCCTATGACAAGTTCCAGGCTGTCCCTCATTCAACAACAACTGGGGTTGGGATCTATGTCAGCATTCCGCCAGAAATTACACGCCTTTGCAGTATCAGCCACCAACAGAACTTACACCGCGGCATGTAAACCCCCTACAGCATACCCAACCGCCACTATTGCACTTGAGGCCTTCCCATTGGCATGTTATTGCTTGCTTCGGTACTATTGACCTCGACGCAACGAGGGCCGCCAGGACAGATAAAAGGGCAATTGAAAGCTTCATCACGATAGCGGACTGCGTCTGTGGAGAGTTGTAAAAGTATATATTTATCTGTGTGCGGTCTACACAATGTTTCCAATAGTATTCTAAATTAGAAGCTAAAATTTGAGGTGCACGGAACTACGTGGATTATATGTTCAGCAACTTCGAGGTCGACGGCATCGTGTGTGATACATATAGGTTACACCTGGTTACCTACCCCCTAGGTTCGTACTCGTGTCGCTCAAAATTTTGGGGAGCTTGTAATAGTTAAGTATTTTTCTCTCTAGTCTGACTTCTGAGTAACCAACTTTCTAGTTGTAGCCCTGAGTGACTGATGGTGTTTACAGGAACTGTAGTTGTTGTAAGCACTGCAATTATGAACAGACGAGTACAACAGAGCAAGGGTGAAGCACACAGTTAATCAACATCTGTAAATTTATCGGTTGATCACAGCAACATATACGATAATGACAGAAACCCGATATAGCCGGCCGAGCTGAAACTCCAAAATGAGAACTCCATACAACGGCTATATAGAAACTTTAGACTGTCTATACTGTCTTAACCAAGGTTACTCTCAGCGCAAAACCGTTCGTTGTTGGGCCACAGCTATAGTTAAGGTTATATCAGCATGTCTCCAGCAATTGCACGCGAGACAATCACAAAATAGGAGCTTACTCTAATACATCTATACCCAGGACAACACGGGGGAAATTCTTCCGATGCACACAATGCCTCCTGTCCTCCACACATCCGTTGTTCCATTGGACTGGTTGACCCAAGTGCGGCCAGGATTGCCAGAAGTGCAATTGAAATTTTCATGGTGGTAGAATGTGGCGATGGAAAAATGTGATAGCGAAGTTTATTCTTAATAGCTGGTGAGAGACCAAAGCGTGGTGTTTTACTGTGAGACAATTACTCCTGGATGTGGTGCCGTCGACTGTCTTATAGCTGTCTTATAGCCAGGATTGTGATCAATTGAAATGTTTTGAACGCCCCCGCGAGTTCTCTATCGTTACACCTGTTATGTAAGAGCCGCGTCTTTCACAAAGCAATGAGGCTGTCATATGCTCGACGGATTTCTCAATTGGTCAAAGTACATGGTAAGGACAAGAACCCTTCATTTAATCGGCCGAGCTTAAACTCCATCGGAGAACTCCATACAGCGACTAAAGCATCCTTAATTCCTCAATTCCTCAATTCCTCCACGGATTTTTCAGAAGCCCACAACCCAAAGACAGCGGAGCCAGATCGTTGTTCTCAGGAACACAGCCCGTAATTATAGCCACCAGGGATGGGCTACAGTTAGTTTTAATCAGCAGAAGGAAGATAGTTATCAGTGTAAGTTAGCGGCAATGGTAGAACTTACAGCACAACGAAGCCCCGGACAGCATTTGACTTGTGCAATGCAAGCACCTCCTTTAACACTGCATGACTTTCGCTGGGGACTTGCTGCTGCGAGTGCAGCTAGAATAGTAAAAAGAGTAATTGAGACTTTCATGTTGGAAGATATAAGCGACCGAATGGTAATTGAATTGAGGTGTATTTTTAATTAGGCACAGTTAATACGGGAGTGCGGACTTTATAGCTTCCACAAGTTACCCTTGGTTGAAGTCTGTTTCGGTTTTACATCGCCAACATTCTGTGATACACTATGTTATCTGCGAAACTCTGTTTCACGTAAACTAAATTTCAGTTGCCCAAACATTCTCAACCCAAAACCTTGGTCTCTCGCTAATGAAAGTATATTATATGGTAAAGACAGTTTCTGATCAGTCGGCCGAGCTGAAACTCCTGTGGAGAACTCCATGCAACGACTGAAGCATCCTTGACCCGCCCAACTGAGGACCCCTAACTTTCCTGTGAAACACATTACGTGAGGTGCAATAGATCTTTTCTCAGATCTTTTCTTATTTCACAAATTCCGGTGGTATAGCTTGTCGGCAGTAGCTGGATTTTGTAGCTATGTTAGCAAATTTGGGGCACATTTGAGCTCTGTGAGAACTTACCTTGCAGAAGAGCCATTCACAACACGGCTTGTCTGCTCGGCAAAGACAGGCCTCACCTTTGCAAGGCTTTTCAATATTTGAGAGAGGATTAGCAGCTCCAAGTGAAGCAAGGATACTTGTTAGAGCTATTGAGGATTTCATATTGATAGATTCAGTTGTTATTTTTATGACAACGTGTTTTTTGGAATCTAGATGCTGGAATAAAGGCTTTTATATGCTGCAATTCTTAGCTGGAAGATGGAGATTAAATTTGAATCCTCAATGGCTTCGACTGGCATTCCAGCTGGGCGCTAATACACTGTTATGATCTATGCGCAGGTCTACATCTGTATACTGATGGACTCAAATTGAATTCCAGTTGTTTCTAGCCAAGGGGCTTTGAATCAGTATTATAATAATTAATTTCACTAGCTGACAAATAATTTCATTCATCCGTAGTCAATGTTTATATTTTCTCTATGAATTGTGATATTCAGTCCTTGGCCGGTTGATCCACAAAAAGACTAAACATCTGTCTCAGTTCCTCCACGCCTGTTCATAAGCTATGATACCAGGCAACAGTTCTACCAGCGGCAATGCTTAGCTAAAATGCTAGAGCCCTAAAGTTGACACATATGTCAGCACCTGTAAGAGTATCAGTTATGGTAAAGGAACATACTATGCAAGTCAGCCCTTTACAACAATCTCCATAGCCCACTCCACCACATCTTTCCCCGTGGGCATTGCATGGTATATCTTTAAGGGGATTTGCAGCTCCCAGAGCAGCAATAATGGCCAGAACAGTAATTGAAACTCTCATATTGATGGATTATATAGAAAGATATAAGAGCTAGTTTGAGGTGGATATGTGGCGAAGGATTTGAAGGAAAAGAGAAACAAATCAGTCTTATAGACCCGAGGTTACCAATCGGCTGTTACCAGCTCCAGAGATGCAAGGTGACCAGCCTAACTGCATTCCACTATCGCAACCTACATACAGCTATTTCTTGTTTCAATATCTGTAAAAGTAAATCAAATATCAGGCACGTGCGCTGGTGAGCTTAAGGCAAGTTATGACGTCTATATTCATATATGGTTGGTTTCATGTAGCTTAGTCGGCCGAGCTAAAACTCCCGTGGAGAACTCCATACAACGACTAAAGCACCCTTGATCCATCCATAAATACTTTCCAGGATATAAGAGACAAGATCTCTATTTCTGCCTACACCTTCCATTATCCTTATTCGGATATAACTATAGTTAATAATTGTGTTAGCCTCCTCTTTATTAACATATAAGCACTTAATGACATACAACACAGGTATACCCGGTACAGCATGGCCAACCTCGGGTACATCCAACTCCAAGATCCATACAACGTTTCTCGGGCTCTTTGAGTGGGGTTGCTGCTCCGAAGGCAACTAGGACTGTTAAAATAGCTATTGAGGCTTTCATGTTGACAGAGTGTAAAATAGCGAACGTTGGTAAATGTTAAATATTAGATAGGGAGGGAATTGTAAAGTTTTATAGCCTCTATATATCCTTAGCTAAAGTTATAGAGGCTGTATTTATAATCCGTTGTATGAGACACTTGTACCTTACATAAAATTTTATAGCCTCTGTCTATCCCTAGCTATGGCTATAGAAAGTGTATTTGCAATCCATTACATAAGACATCTGTGGCTTACATAGCTCTGTTATGATCTACGTCTACCTTGCTTGAAATGTAGATCAGGAACGTAAATTAAATGCTGGGAATAAGTTGGATGCCGGTAAATGATACCGTATATATTTTTGAATTGCTGTTCTAATTTCAAATCCATCTTCAGTCGGCCGAGCTGAAACTCAAGTAGAGAACTCCATACAACGACTGAAGAGACCTTAATATCTGTATAGCCTTCTCCTGTTTTCCTACACCATATTCCTGAACAAGGACGTAGAAGACATCCCTATGATATTCTACGATGACTTGATGCAACTCGGAAATGTGATGCCAGGGCCAGGGTACTGAAGTCCATTCATGTTAGCTCCGAAAACAGTTACAGGTATATGACTTACTCTGCAGTCCATCCCTGCACAGCAACTAAATTGATAGCAAGTTTCTCCTAACTCAAGGCATCGATTTTGTTCAAGGTGCATAACAGGGCTCCCTAATCCAAGCGTGGCCACGGCAGCCAGAAGAGTAATTGAGATTCTCATATCGACAGATTGCAAAGCGACAGAGACGTATAAACGTAGAGATATGCAAGCGTAGAAATATATTTTAAATATTGGGGATAAGATGAAATCGAGAGAGAGTAACAGCCCTTTATAGTTGCTAAGGAGGTTGGTAGCTGCCAAGTATAATATAACCAGCTGGATGTTGCATTTGAAAACTACGGGTTATTATTAGCCAAGCAATAGTTAATCGTAAAGCTACATCTGTACAGTGAATTATTGTTTTATTCCAACTCTATGGAATTAAGGCATAGGAAAATCATGCCTAGCTGTAATATTTGATTCGTGGTAGAGACAGAAACCCAATTATAGTCGGCCGAGCTTAAACTCCAGTGGAGAACTCCATACAACGACTAAAGTAACCTTGGTCCCCTTATAGTTCTCGCGCAGATTGTGTTACCCAGAGAGAGACACTGCTCTTCTGAAGACTCAGTCCTTATCATATAACACACCGTCCGATTCTGTCTGTTCCGTTTTGAGTATACTAGAGTTGGTCACGTTAGCATGCCGATGGTAATAATAGGCTCCATTGTTGTACTACCCAACGTGTTTCACACAGTCACTCATATTGCAAGAACGCGAGACATGCATGGTTAAGCTAGACATTCTACAAGAACTTACTTCACAATGAAGGCCTCCGCAGCAGCCACCCCATGATCCGCATTGATGCGGTACATCATGTATGATACAGCCTCCTGTGGTCCTTGCCACTGCAAGAGCTATCAGGATCGACAGGAGAGCAATTGATGCCTTCATCTTTGTGAATTGTGGGATGACAGAAGATAGTGAGCTGAGATGAGCCTTGTATATCTAATAAATAGGGAGCTATTGGCTTTTTTAGCCTGCCTTCATAATTCCTACGCTCGACGGCATGCCTTGAATTGACCTCCACCTTCCCTTGCGATACAGAAACCCTGTCTTCGTATATCCTCGGGTAAGGCACATCATAATATCAGAGGCCCAGATATTCTCCGTTAAATTACAGCTTATAATTCGAGCACGCTGTGGTCAGATTCTAATTATTACAGATTTGGAATTTGCCAAATACAGGCTTTACCAGGGGTGAAGGCTGTTACACCGAGGGTTGGGCGTTATAGAATCAAGGCAAATATAGCCGTCGGCTAGAATAATAAGCCAGGAGGTAGTCTACCTTGCTTCTACAATGGTCAGATGCAGGTTCCGTCGGTTACTCGTTACTCAGTGTCGGAATTCTCTCAGGTAATTGTTGGGATGTTCATATATGATTTCTGCCCCTTGGCTCGGCTTAAATATATACGAGTAGAAACTGTATACTATTTGATTTTGTTTGCTGTCATACTGTTCTTACCAAGTTTTGAATTTACTGGTAAAGCTATGGAAATGTGATTTTTTCGCCCTCTCGATGATACCAAAGAAATGAATATGTTCGCCGCTGGCTTGTTTCGTTGATAATGCATCGATTTTAGAGTCCTTGCTCCTTTCGGGGTGAGACATAGCTACAATATTCAACGTGGAACAGAACGCCGTATTAGTCATAAAGGGGTTTCCTTGCATTACAGGTGAAATATGAGGCGCGACAGTGACGTTGGCTCACAAAACTGGATATATATTTCTAATACCACTCATAGTGTCGAGTGGGAGCACAGGGACCCCTACACTCAGTTTTGTGAGCCAACGTCACTGTCGCGCCTCATATTTCATCTGTAAATGGATTAGCTATTGATTCCTAGCTGAAGCCCGTAGGCAGCGCGGGGTTGTTGTCGCGCTTACTTTCAAAGTCTGGGTCGTGCGGTTGATTGCATGCGCAAGCAAGCAGGGCGTCCACACGTCGTAGGTTAATCAAGTGGACCTTTGGCAGATTTAGAAGGTAGGTTATTAGTCAGGTATTTAATATGTCGAGAATGAAGCGAGATCTGGGATGAGTTGACAAGGACAGCGGTCCTCCGAATGCTGCACTCCTGCCGCCTAAAAGCTGCCGCCAAAAACTCTAAACCGGAGTCTGTGCAGAACACAACACGTTAAATTAAAAGGCTCACAATCGCTGAGGGCCACAATTATCATACCGTTTACTTGGAAATAGATATGAAGAGAGAGACCCCGACAGCTTATATTGCTGGAATAGCTATTACTATACGTAACCCCTCATTCGGGTTTTAGGCAGCTCCGGTAGAGGGAAGAGTGGAGAGAGCGAGAGAGTGAGCGTGAGAGATGAGGGAGAGTGACGTGACAGCTGGATAGGTTGTATATTCATTATTCACATGAATCACGCTGTCCGGCCCGCATCCCACAACCACGGGGATGGGACGGGGAACTATATGGCCTGTAGCTGTTATAACCACTCATGGTCATCCATCGATGGCATGACAGGATATGTAACTGCCGGTTATGAGACATTGCTTCCCTCGACCCAGAGCCGAAGGCAAGGACGCATCTACCATACCCCGCGCGAGACAGCAACGTCACCGATAGTAGGCTCCTGTCCCGTATAAATCGCGATAACGGCAATAGATAACGGCAACGGCAACAGCAACAACGGCAAATGGCAAATGGCAGTTCTCAAGGAGTTCGCTTATGAACGTACAACGTTACTTAACACTTCTGCCGTTCGGCCAAGGGACGCGTGGTGAGTACATGCTGGGTGAGACAGTACGTAGCAGACTCTTTCCCGCCGCTACGTACCAGTTCGCCGGGTGGGAATTAATTCCGTGGTGGCGGCAGGAGCTATTCACATGTGCCTGCCGCTCCAGCCAGAAAGTAACAGTGCGCGGTTTCCTGTATGCGCAGCACAGCTACGCTGGGTCAGTCGTAGCTTCCCCGCGAGGTTATGCCGTGAGAGTTACAGTTGATACGTAGACCGTGGTAGATGTGAGGGTGGTAGGCGGGGTTGTAAGGGGATGCAGGGGAGGCAGGCACAGGTTGACATGTGCCAACCGCCTTTTGGGAAAAGCTTCAATTGGAAAGTGGACAGACGCGTTGGGAGGCCTAAAAGCTATAGCTTGAGGTTGTTTGAGTCTCGTCGATCAATAGTCGCCCATGGCGGCCACTGTGTGGACAAAATTTGCTCCCCCTTTTCTCTTCTCTGGTTCTGGTGGAGCTATAGTTGCTGACGGCTTACTTCATATACTTCATATGAGTGGTGAGGGAACTATTGATTATCTTAACGGACGTTACCATAGTACATTCAGCGAATAACGATCCACGAGTCATGTCCATCTATCAATAGTTCTGCGGATACCTCATCCGAATTTTTGCTCGTCGGGCAAACATTGTTCCTGCAGATTTTCACAGCGATCATGACAAGGATAGAAGTGATATGCGCCAAGGTGCGCGTATCTGGAACTACGAGGTGTTTCCGATGGCAGGGCTGTGCCTCTGTAGGGGTTATTGGCTACTATCGACGACGACGCTTTTATAGGCGAAATACACCGAGGTCGATCCGACTTTTGGCTTATGATTGCAACGCCACCAACAATGCAGAATATCAATACTACGGCAGGAACGATGATACTTGCATATGCCCTCGTGCTCATTGTCCATGATCGTCCATTATCGTTCCATTGATGAGTGGCACTCACACATAACACACATAAAACACTCCTTATGCGCATAAAACTCTTACATAGCCACAGTGCATAACCACCATTCTTCCTCCCCCAAGCACAATTGGTTCCCACACCCCCTTCCTCGTCCGGCCCTAATATAGTAGAGGATTCTCTGATATCCAACCAGGTTCACCTTCTCCTCCCCCTTCGAGCCATAAAAATCCACTCCGTTTTTTGGTTCCCGCCACTTTCGGCCGCCACACCAAACACTGGCCGAGGCACACGACCCACACACTGGCTCATCTCGACTTAGAGTACCATATTTTGGGCTCTGTATGGCTCATATGCACAATGGACATATGAGATTCCCCTCCTGTCAGCGGCCTCGCCTCCTCCAGTCCCCTCCGTAAACCGCTTCCATAACCTTTTCATATGTCTCCATCTCTTCCCTATTGGTGCCCGCGGCTTCTCTCCGCCACCTCTCAACCATCTCATTGATGCACAATAAGTGGACCCCCACTGCTCCGCGGACCAGACCCCTACTATACCCTCCTCAAACCAGCAATTGCTCCTGACTGCGGATCCGGGCGCCAGCGGGCGCGAGCCAGGAACAGTACAGTGCAGTATCCGTGCGTTGACGATCTGGACCGACTGCCTGCACTTAAAGAACCTAACTCCCCCCGCGCATCGCGTCTCCATCCATCTACTACGCTCTCTAACGCCTCTCGATCCGATCATCGTCGCACGCTGTGCCTCTCCGAAACGAACCTCTCCCTTGGAAACAGAACAGGACAGAGTAGAACACATCAAGCGCCCATGCCCGCGACACAAGCATGAGGTTTCCGCCGCCCGAGGTCATGGCAACATGGCCAAAGCCAAATTACGTGGACCCAGTGCGCCGTGGGAATGAGAGCATCATTATCCAGGGTGTTTTGATAGCGCTGGTGGTGATATTTGTGTCGATTAGATTATATGCGCGGTTAGCGATTACGAAGGCCGGGATTGGGTTGGATGATGTGCTTATTTGTGTTTCCACGGTATGTTTGAGACTGGGGCGGGGTCGGCTGCTTGATATGGAGACTGACGAGTTATAGGTTTTCGGGCTGGGCCTGACGGCGGGAGTTATACTCGCGATACATAATTATGGGTGGGATATACATGTGTGGGATCTTCCTCCGGAGGATAGCATTTCGAGTCGAATGGTATGTGTCGCCAGCTCCTCAGTCCTTGCGCTGGTATTCAACGTCGACTAACAACATCACAGGTCAGCTGGGCAAGCATGGTCCTCTACCTCACCTCCTCCACTCTCACCAAAGTCTCCATTCTCGTCTTTTACCTCCGCATTCTCGTCGACAAGAGAGATAAGCTCATTACAAAAATCACTCTCGGTGCTATGGGCCTCTATTACGTCGTCCTCCTCCTCGTCCTCTTCCTCCAATGCCAGTTCGTTAACCCCGTCCTCCCCGGCCAAATAACCTCTTCTGACTCAATCTAGACCCCTCCAGTACTACTGGGAAATCCTCATCCCCGGTGCCAAGGGAAAATGTTTCGACGAGGGAGTCCACATGGTTACCGCTGGTGTGCTCAACATCATCTTCGATCTAATCATCTTCACCATCCCCCTCCGCTCTCTGTTCCTCCTCAAGATCCGCACGACCCAAAAGCTGCAGGTCATCTCCCTCTTCTCAGCCGGCCTGATCGTTATCGCGGCCGCCAGCATGCGGCTGTACTACAATGTCGTCGTCTTTCTCCAAACTTACGATGTGTCCTGGTATGGCTACGTCGCTTGGCTCTGGGCGGCTGTCGAGGTGCACGTCAGTATCATCTGCGCATGCGTCCCTAGCTGCCGTGCCTTCTTCGCGTCGTGGACGGTGAGGGGGTCTAGTAAGAACAGGAGCGGCCCAGGAGGCACGTACCCAAGCAAGCCGGGGGGAAGGAGCTTTAATAATCTGGATGTCGATGAGGATGCGAGGCTGACAAGCGTTAAGATGGGGAGCATGGCGAAGGTGGAGGCGGGGAGTGTTAGGAGTGGTGTTAGTGGGGAAAGTGAAGACACAAGAGATGGAGTTAGGGTGCAGACGGAGGTGTTGCAGTATCATGAGGGGCCCGGGGATAAGAGGGGTGCCGGAATGGTGTAGACATATAAAGGGTAGACATATAGAGGGGCTATATTAATTTCTGTTTGTTGCAGTTGGATTAGAGTAGAGGTGGGATAGATATGATAGAATTTAGACACAGGGTCGCAAGGCATAAATCTACTGACTGTACAATACTGTACAGTGACAATATCTCATCCCCCCTGGCAGTGACTGCGAGCGCCCATGGAGACAGTTGGCCTCGTCACAAAGTTCTCGCCGCAGGAACGCACCGTCTGTACTTTACTTGGATATCATAGCGTCTGCTGTGGCTGCCGCTATACTTCTCTCGCCGAACTCTCCGTGGTGATCACCGGCGCTGCAAATTTGGGATCGGCGATCAGCGGCCATGAGTGGGTTCACGGCACTGAAGCCCGATCGGTGAAGCTTTTACACTTACGATGGAGCTAGCTAGCCCCCTGACTACCCTAACTAGGCAGAGGCGCGGACAGCAAATGCGCCGTGATAATGCTATGCGTTAGAGGGCTTACTGTAAGGCTTTTTCTGTTTTCTGCTCGAAAAATAACAAACTCTTGCCATACGTAACCCCTTGGCTACTGCCATACTATATTTATTCCTAAGGCTGACATTTCTTCAGTGAGGTGCAGGGGAGCTTTTCTGAAAGGGCTCTGATTGGCCGCGCCACCTCGCGCATTGCTTCCCAAAGCGGTTTAGACCCCTGCTCCCTCAGCCTTGCGCTGGACCGTGGGCAAGGCCAGGCCGAGTAATGGCGCATTCACGGCCTCAAAATGACACAGAAAAACGCTGCGTCGATGAGCCAAGCCTCGTTGACATGGGCCCGCGATCCTGGGTGAGATGAGATATTGTGGGAGTCATCGCGGAATGGTTCTCTTTAAAGCGATACTTCGTCCGCCATCCCTTCGATACATCCATCCTTCATAGCTACCGACGCTACTATCACATACCGGCGCACCATTACAGCTAGATACGAAGAAGATAAACTCAATTTAGCTCGTCCCTTTGAATCCGCGGCGATGGTCGGCGTTCCAGGACGCTCGAAGGGTTGTAACACTTGCCGCAAGCGGAGAATAGCGGTTCGTCCCTTTCCATCCCCGCCCCGATCCCACCTATGCCAGCAGGCGCTAATGTGTTCGTATAGTGCAGTCTCGACACCCCAGTATGCAAGCAGTGCATCAAATCTAATCGCGAATGTGGCGGTTACCAGCGCGAGCGGCTGTGGGTGCCGAATAACCAGGTCAAGCTCGAAGGCGGGGTTACGCTCGGTGCGACCCCCGCGACAACAATGGATACAGGGACAGGGGGCCGCAAGAGGGCATCCTGCAAGTTGCAGAGTCAGGAACCCACGGTAGCGCTTGTGTGGACAAGTACAACCGACTTGTCGCGCTACGATAGTGCAGTAGCGCCAGTTCCCCGCCTGGGGAAGATGATAGACTCGTATCAACCCGTCCAGCAGCAGTTGCTGGGGGAGTTTATGCACGCCTTCATCCCGAACTACGGGTCGCCCGCAGCGAGTGAGGATGCATCCTGGCTGTTATGCGTGCCAGGGTTGGCTGGTACGGCGCCGGCGCTTGATACGGTGTTGATGGCGCTGAGTACTTCGCAGTTAGGGAGGACACACAATTGCATGGAGCTGGTGCACGAGAGTCGGCGGCTGTATTGTGTGAGTTTACGGCAGCTGGGGAAAGCGCTTAAGGACAAGGATAGGGTGTATAGTGATGAGACCCTGGCGGCTTGTGTGGCACTGGCGCTGTATGAGGTTGTAGAGTGCCCAGCGGAGAGTGATAAGGGGCTAATCACGCATTCGGATGGGTGTATGCGGTTGATTGAGGCGAGGGGGCCAGAGGCGCATGTTGGGGACGTGGGACACCTGCTCTTCCTGTCGTGTCGGTATAGCTCGGTACGTACTATCTCTTGCATATTCTAATATACGAATCCAAGCTAACGCGCCGGCAGCTAATGCACGCCCTCCCCCAGAACCGCTCCATCTTCATGGGTGACGAGAAGTGGCTGGACGAACCCTGGAAGGGTAGGACCAAGACCCTGTCCGACAAGTTCATGGACGAATTCATCCAGGGACTTTCCATCATGGAAGCCGCGCAAAACATCGGGGACCTCAAAACTCCCTCCTCTCTCCTCGCCTGCCTCGCAGTTATTGACTCCTGCTGGCGCGCCGACGCCGCCTTGCGCGCCCTCTACACGGAGCTCGAAAACAGCGTCGACGGCCCGCTCTTCTGGCCCGAGCTCTCCGTGCTCGACAATCCCACCGACGATGCCGAGAACGGCAAGCTGTTCCCGGTCGCGTTCCATTTTGTCAATTTCCGCGTGGCCAGGATCTGTGAACTGTATTGGGCTATCTGCATCATACTGTGGGGCGGGCTGTTCCACCTCTACCACTCACTGGCGATTATGGAGCCCCTCTCGCCCGATAATAATGACGACTGCGCCTGTACAACGTCTGTCCACGTGTGCCCCCGCGGGTTCAGCATGGCGGATCTTCCTCCCCTGCAGGACCGCGACGTGATGACGGCGGTGCGCAATATCTGCCAGTCGTTCGAGTACTGCGTGCAGCCCACCAACCGGCTGCTGGGCGCCGCGAGCATCGCGTTCCCGCTACAGGTAGTGTTGGCGACACTGAGAGAATTTCCGGGGCGGGAGAGGGAGATTTGGTGGTGTGCAGCGGCGCTGGATGTGATTGATGGGAAGGGATTTCGGATTTTGAAGTATTCTAGGACGTGAGTGTGGGGGTGGGGTACGAGGGTGAAGCAAGGTTGTTGGTGTTTTAGGTTAGGAAATTGGATTGCGGGGGCGTAAATGGGGGAATATTGTGCTATGTTCAGGGAGTTGGAGTTCTAGAATACTGACGGCGAGCTGGGTAGAGGGTAGAGGGGTAGCGTGGACTATGATGATGCTGTTTGGAGATAAGCAATTGATATAATCCCATGTAGATATGATCGCTGGGCTATGGTGAATCAGACAGGGGTACCTTTGGGTGTTCTAGGGCTCTGGGCCTTGATGGAAGTGATAAATCAGAGCCTGGGCCGTGCGAGTTGGTGGCTGGACCGCAGCCATACGGTTCAATTCCACGACGTATAGAAGTTTCCCTACATAATGCTTATGGGCGAGTTTATCTATGATAGTACTAAGTATTTAGAAGCTCCCCATGGCGCTAGAATCGTTGTTATCAATGTACGCCGTGACACAAAGCCACGTCATTATCATGGGCCGCTCTTTCCCCATAGTTAATAAGTGAGTAGTTCTTTCCGAATAGCTAGCTGGATTTAAATATATGAAACGCAGTCGACGACAGCTAGTCATAATTATATCGGCCCGCTCCTACCTCGGGCTGGTGAGGCCTGAGACGTGTTCTGGATGTAAAAGCACCGACAACGGGGATCGCCAGGACGAGGCCGGGCCGACGTTAGTTTCACAGTATGGGGTATTTTCCTCGTGCCAGTCCACATTGTATGAGTCGTTATTCCGGTCTCGCTCTCAGAGTAAACCTATAGCTCGAAAGATTCAGTGTATGAACTGTATATATCGCCAATCAGCTTTATATCTATCTCACAAGTCAATTGAATACCACGTTCTGTGCCGCCAGGTAAATAAATGAAAAACACTAAACCCCGCACATGCTAAATGTCATATGCCAATACTTAATGTAGCCATAGCTCTCTATTTAGTTATAACCACAAAATATCAATTGACAACCCCTCATTATGCAGTTTATACAGTATATAATTAAATACCCCCGAACTCCTTGTCACCGAGATGTCGATGTCAGGATAAAACGAAGCTGCCGGACCTCGCAACTTGGTCGGCTGTCGTCCAATTGGTCCGATTAGCCTCGGGTGTTGGCACGGACACCGTCAATGCCGGCAATAGCCACAAAACTCTCCAATGCCCCGGCCAACCCTGTAGCGGCCAGAATCGTCTCATAAATTCCTTTCGGCGGCCACTCTCCTCTTACATCACCATCCTCTACCAATAATTATAACGGCTCAGCCATAAACCGCACCGTTAACCTCCCAATTGCCTATTTCGGACTTCTGTCTTAATTGGCAGCAGGACAATGTCGGCGATCAACAGAACTCTGCGTGCTGCATCTGCTCAGACTATCCGCTTACCGACTAGAGCAGTCCGTGCTCAGGCTCTCAACCGCATCAACTTCACCAACCCCGCCATTCGCACCTCCGCCGCTCTCAGAACCAGCAGCTTCTCCACGATGTCGAAACTTCAATCTGGTGCTCCCCCGGCGCCGGTCGCAAGAGAGTATGACCCAGAGATCAAGGACATTGCGTCTTACGTCCACAACACCCCGATTGATTCGGATCTCGCTGTACGTAACCACTCCATCTCGGCAAAAACAGGAAGATTCTCCCCGCTAACACAAAACCACAGTACGACACCGCACGCTTCGTCTTCCTCGACACTCTAGGATGTGGTCTTGAGGGCCTCAAGTTCAAGGAGTGCACCAAGCTCCTTGGCCCAATCGTCGAGGGCACCGTTGTCCCCAACGGCCCCAAGGTTCCCGGTACCCCATACCAGCTTGACCCCGTCAACGCTGCTTTCAACATCGGTGCCATGATCAGATGGTTAGATTACAACGACTGCTGGTTGGCCGCTGAGTGGGGTCACCCATCTGACAACTTGGGTGCCATTCTCGCTGTCGCTGACTGGATCTCCCGTACCAACCGTGCTGGTGGAAACCTCGGCAACGGCAAGGTCATCACCGTCAAGGAGGTTCTCGAGGCCATGATCAAGGCCCACGAGATCCAGGGCTGCCTGGCTCTCCTTAACTCCTACAACAAGGTCGGTCTCGACCACGTTGTCCTCGTCAAGGTCGCCTCCGCCGCTGTCGTCTCCAAGCTCCTCGGCCTGTCCGAGAAGCAGACCGCCGATGCTGTCTCCCAGGCCTGGGTTGACGGCCAGTCCCTCCGTACCTACAGACACTCCCCCAACACCATGTCCCGCAAGTCGTGGGCTGCCGGTGACGCTTGCCAGCGTGCTGTCAACCTCGTCCTGAAGGTCGCCAAGGGTGAGCCCGGTGTTCCCACCGTCCTCTCCGCCCCAGTCTGGGGTTTCTACGACGTCCTCTTCAAGGGCAAGCCTTTCGAGTTCCAGCGCCCATACGGCAGCTACGTCATGGAGAACGTCCTCTTCAAGGTCTCCTACCCTGGTAAGTCGAGATTTTTTCCAACGCTCAACATTTTCAGCTACTAACCCGACAATAGCCGAGTTCCACTCGCAGACCGCGATTGAGGCCGCCAAGGCTGTCTACCACAAGCTCGAGGCGATGGGCAAGTCCGCCGCCGATATCAAGGAGATTACCTGCCGCACCCACGAGGCATGCATCCGCATTATCGACAAGCAGTTCAAGCCCATGGACAACTTTGCCGACCGTGACCACTGCATCCAGTACATGGCTTCGGTCATGCTTGTTTACGGACGTCTCGAGGCCACCGACTACACTGACGGTGGAGAGGCCGCCACCTCGCCGCTCGTTGAGAGCCTCCGCCAGAAGATCACCTGCGTCGAGGACGAGCAGATGACCCGCGATTACCACGACGAGAAGCTCCGTACCATCCCCAACGCGCTTACCGTCACCCTTAACGACGGTACCGTCTTTGACGAGATCCTTGTCGAGGCACCCCTTGGACACAGGATCAGGAGAGAGGAGGCCAAGCCAGTCATCCTCGAGAAGTACAAGAGGCATCTTGGCCCGCATTTCGATGCTTCCAGGGTTAAGGAGCTTGTTGACCTCGGAAACGACCGCAAGAAGCTGGAGAGCATGGCTATCGATGAGTATGTTGACTTGTACACCGTCAAGGACAGCAAGTTCTTGTAAATTTGAGTATGGGAGTATGTTAGATTTTAGAGGGAAGCTTTGCTTTGGATGAAAAATGTTCAAATGCATAGATTGTAGTTGGTAGGTATGCCATATACTATTATACTATAGATACCAAATACTATACCAAAAAAAGTACCACAATTTTTATTACCATCGTGCCTGTACTATTATACGCTTATATGGTCAATATTCACCAAAGAAGCTGTCACCAAAAAAATAGCAGAGCCCTGATAATGGCATCTATCCCGCTGCAACCTGTATCACCTCGCTAAACCCCACCAAAGCTCACCCAACATATCCACCAAAGCCCCCAACCACTTCAAAACTTCCATCCGCACCACACCAGACAGCACGCCGTGCGAAAAATATCCCAAAAGCATCCAGCAGTCAAGAACTCAATCATTCGTCCCAGTAAGCGATATAAGCGACAAAAAAAACAAAAAACAAAGAACCACATACTGCTCGCCCCACCAGGGGCTCGAACCCTGAACCTTGGGCTTGACTTTTAGCTGATGAAATCACCTGCGTAAAAGGCCCACGCGCTAACCAATTGTGCCAGCAGGGCTGGTGGTTGTTGTGGGGGGGTCTGACCAAAACCGCCTTATGAAGCAAACAGGTCCTGGCAGGCAATGAAAATAATTCCTAGATTGAAGATTTCGACGGTTTTTGATGATAAGAGTGTTGTAGAAGTAGTTTTAGAAGGTTGGCAAATATCTATTATAGGGAAGGTACTATCTGTATGATTTGTGGGTCGCTTTGGGTTGTTCCTTCCGTGGTTATTATTTCGGCTACATTAATTTATTAAGAGTCATATTTTCGCTATTTCTCACAAGAAACAAATGAAGATCAAAAAATAACGACAATTATAATTCTGTATCATTTAGGAGACCGAGAAAGGGCCTAACCCATCTAAATCTCAATTCATACTCCGTAATTTCAGGCTTGCTTACGCTATAAATCCAGCTAAAATGCAGTAAATAAAAAATATAAGACCCATGATACTTAAATCATTCCGAAATACCCTCCCTCTTATAATGCCCCAGATACTGTGCTTTGACAACGCGCAGTACCCCGAGGGTAACATGCAAGTCATAACCCTCACCCCACTTCATAATCCCCAGGATCGGAATCAGCTTATGCCTCCCGGTCTCAATATAGCGATGTAGGTACACCACCGCATTCCCCATATCGTACGGCCTCCCGACGCCATGCGACAGCCGGTCCACGCACAACATAAACGCATAGCTCCACCGCGGCGCCAAGACCGTGAGACCTTCGCTGCAGAACACAACATCGTTCTGCTGCATGGAGAGTTCGTTGACGTGTCGCGCCACCTCGGGGCGCAAATACTTCATGCCCCTCCCGCTGAACCAGCCGTCGCCCAGCGGGAGTGGACCGCGCGTTTTTGCGTAGGATGCGGCGCTGGCGAGTAACCTGCGCTGGTCGGTGGTGAGGGTTGTTCCTAGAGCGTCGACATCGGTGGTTGTGGACCAGGCACGAAGGAAGAGCGTGGAGACTACGCCGCCGACGGCTATAACGGTGAGGTCGGCGTTGTTTTGGTGCAGGTACTCCGCCATTAGCCCGAGTCCACGCCTGATTGTCTTGGGGTCTAGAACGCAGCAACCGGTGGGAATAGGGACGCCCATCGAATCACAGGCCTCTTTCGGCTGCTCTGGTTCTGACAGAGGCAATTCCTTCGAGTTGAGAGTGATGGAGGGCGTCCTAGACGGGTCAGGCGTGGCAGGCCATTTCGGGCGATCCATTTGAGGCTGGGAAGCTGTCCTGTGGTGGTTGTTCGTTGCTGCACTGAGTCCAGAATTCATATTTCTATATGGGTTCCTATTGACGTACGGTGCATAGGGTGGAGGCGTGATATCGCGCGGGGGAGAGCTAGATTGTGGCTGGCTCGTAGCGGGCAGCTCAAAACGTTCGGGCTTTGACTGTGACTGGGTCACAGCATTCAACTTAGGTGACGGGGGACATGGTGGAGTGTCAGGGTATGGAGCGGCCGTGGTTCGAGGATATGGATTAGACACGGCTTTTCGGAGGCTTGTTCTGAGCTGCTCAGCACTAACTGCGGGCTCCTGTTGACCGACTGCTGGCTTCATTAGATCGACTATGATCTGGCGGTAAGCTTCAAGCTTCATATTTAAGGCCGCGATCTGTTCCGGAGCGGTGATTGGTGTATTTTCTAATAGCCCCCGAGACGACGGATATTGGCGAGGTGATTCTTGTCTTTGGGTTGGAGTCAGCTCATAGGGAGACTGCTGTTGACGAGGTGACCGCTGTCTTTCAGTTGAGGGCATGTCGTAGGGCGGCTGCTGTTCATGGGGCGATGGTTTCCGGCGAGTCATCGGGTCGAGAGGATGCGACGGCATGAACTCTGAAGGAGTCATTTCGGGCAGAGCGCGCTTTCGATCTGTCGCCGTTGGCACAGAGAGGGTTGCTATGTTTTGTGAGGGCCGGACTGAAGTCTCCTGGTGAGTTCTATCAAACTGTAGCGCGGCTATCATAGCCGGGTGAAGAGTTGTCCTTGGCTGCTCCGTAGTAACGGTAATTTTTGGGATAGCCTGTTTGATAGATGCCTTTTCTCCGTATCTGCAACAGAAACCCACGGTAGACGCCGCGTCTTTGTCGTCCACGCAACAGTAAATCGCTATTGTTGAGCAATCGTACCCGAAGAGCCAATGCATTGACAGCTAGCAATAGCAGAGGCTCGACGATACATGCCAGCCTCGTAACACAACCTTGAGGCAGAATGGAAATAAGAGAGCAGCAACTGCGATGGCTTCCTGTGGCTTGACGCTATATACTAGCCCTCGTGATATAAACTCGTAGCAGGATAGAGATATGAGAGAAGAAACAGGAACGACCAAAGAAAGAGAGACAACACCATCCTTCGACTTACATACGCGCCTATTCATATACCTTAGTTGTCAAAAAGTCACCAACACATGTTGGATGTCCAACCACGCCAGACGCAGGCAGACTGTCCCCAGACCCTCAGCCTTCCCTTTTGGCAGACTTTTCTGGCGTCAAAGACCGGATGACGGCCGCTATGACTCGTCTATTCCCACATCTGCCGTGCATACCGTTTCACCGCCGTACCGGGCGCATAAACAAGGGAGAAATAAATGGGGAAAGCTCTGGATTGTGGATGGGTGGTGGTTGCTTAAGCGCTCCCGCCAAACCAGGTTGCATGAGCCACAGCCTCGGATTTACGCGCCCTCGACGCGTCGCCAATCGTTTATTCGCAAATTCAAGCCAACATAAGCCTCGCCACTTCTTGAGAGGCCCAAAAGTATGAAGTGGAGCCCTTTGAAGCCGGGAATTCAGATCAGCATATATTTTACCTTGGAATTCTGGGCCGAACGTGTGCTCTCACGCGCCTAACTCTGTCATGGATTTTGTGGGAGGGAATCAAGGAATGAATGCTAGTTTTCATGTCTCTGCCTAAATCTATTTACTTTCAGTACTTACTTGTTCGAGAAATAACTATCCCCATAATGTCCCAGTATCTCGTCCCCAAATTCGATTTTTTTGATCGCCGTGACCACCACTCTCAACCGGTTCATGACGTGGTGAAACTGAAATTGAACGTTCTCCTTGTTTTTATCATCAGTATGGTTGATAAATCTCGTCCAGTTCCCATACAGCCGTGCCGAGATGTAGGAGACCCCATCGCCACCGTTCGGCTCATGCAGCGTAAACAGGTAGACATCGTCGCAGATGTCGGAATTTGGATCGTAAGCATGCTTAGGCACCAGCAACCCGGTGTACTCACCTATGATGGTGCGAGGATCAAAAGACTGGAGGGCCCGCACCCCACGGTTCACGACATCCGGCTCACTTGGGAACGCGGGATACTGTACTATCTGGACCAAGGCATCTACGCACCAGTCGTGGCATTGGCAGCCGATGGCTACGTCATGCCACTCCTCTTCTCCAGCGTAGAGGTTGCCGCATTTCCTGCAGTAAAGGCGGTTACGGGGCGGCGCGCCATTAATGTCCGGGCCTTCACAGACTTGGGGGTGGCGCGGCCATCTTTTCCATGGCCACTCGAGCGGACGGCTGTATCGACTGAAGAGAGTGCTGTCATAGATGCATTCTTTGACGTCGACAACTTGGAGGCCCGAGGGCTGGGAGGCGTTGAAGCTCAGGGCCTGGATAGGAACGATTGCTCCTGTCATCGATAGATAGAACGTGTCTGGGCCATGGTCGTTAAGGTTCCGGTGCAAGACTTCATCGCTGATAGCGTTTGGAGTAGGGTACCTCGCCACGATTTTATCACTGAAGGCCTTCAAAAAAACCGCTGGGTCCCGATGGATCAGAGGTATCAGCTCTCTGACGGCTCGAAGCCAGGGCAGGCCCCGCGACCGGGCGAAAAACTCGATGCTTGACTTGTTCTCAACCAAGAGCGCAGCGACAACTACCCAGAGATCATCAGTAGAGTGTTCAAGAACTTCCATGAAGGCCGGTGATACTGAAAGAATGGCCACAAATACTAGCTTGGCCCTTTGAAGACCGGGCATCTCAGTTCCGAGATTGTTAATGCGCACACGCATTTCTTTGCGCCAAGGGGTATTGGGGACCAACCTTAGCTCCGGAGAAGCTATAAATGACAGGTGTTTGAAATGGTAGTCTCGATATATTTCCTCCAGCAGATGCTTTGCTAGGACACTGGTATCTCCTCCAGAGTACTGCTCCAGCGTTGCGATTAGCGCTGGCCTCTGTTGAGGTTGAGCCATGGTTGACACTTGAAAAGGGAGTTACGGAACAAACGGGGTGCTAGCCAAAGAGATATGAGAGTGAACAGGATATGACAGTATGTACTGCACAGCAGTAATTGGCAAAAAGTGTCGTGCGGTAGTGGCGAGAACAGCGAAATCCGTGTTGTGATGGCGAGAGGATCACGATCTCCTGCACAACCAACGGTATTTATACAAAAATGGCACAAAGATCATCTGCGGAAACTCGGCACTTTAAAAAATGAAGAATCCGTCTTCGAAGAATTACAACTTTCAAAGACCTGGATAGCGACATTGTTGTCCGTCGGCCCCTCGATGCAAGGAAATATGGAAGAAGCCACACGAAGGTCCAGGCCAACAATCCATGTTATCTGGACAAAGCGAGACAAAGAAGTTAAGAGCCAAGTAAAGGATCAAAGAATGTTTGTGTGTCTTGCTAAAAATACTCTTGAATGACAATGTGCTGAAATGCACTGTTCAAAGACAATAGGAACTGACTGACGTGGAAGGACCTACCTGGGAATGCCGAATGATGTAAAGGACAAATGTAAAGAACAAAGGCTCTGTGTTCATGAATAGTAGTACCTACAGTAGTTACTGTGAGCGTTACTGATATTGCATACCTGAAGCATGAATTGTATTAATGATGAACGTGATGTTTATGGTCACCAAGCTGGACCCTGCTTTTTGTGCTTCTTCAGCCTCGTTCGCTGTGTCGCGACGAGGCTGGTTATCTCGGCAGCAGATAAGGAATAATGAGAGTGAAGCCTTTTGCCGCCAACCGAGCTCGAATCCAACACGTCGCGACAACAACACAAGAGCGGCCTAAGTGACCGAGATAAAACAGCCAACGGAACACCACGTCCCAATTGGACATTCTGAAGACCTATTATTTACCTGGTGATATCGGACTGGCTACGTGGGCACGCAATGGCAGCAAAGAGCTTCACAAAAGGCCTCATCCCCCTGCGCCTCCAGCTCCAAGGCAAACCGACCGGACATGGGCAGCATGCACGACATCTCATCCACTCGACCCCACCAAGACATCAGACAATCAGATCGCCGCTCTTCCAATACAGGCAATACTCAACACCACCACCCTCCCAAGCCCCCGACGTGGCAGCCCCCCGTCACCACGACCTACGCTCCCAACTGAACGCCTCCACACCACCACCACATTCGACACGTTCACCGCCCCCTCCTAACCAACGAAAGATAATCCGCCCCACCATCCTGGCCGCCGGCTTCCTCCTTCTGGGCATCACATTTGGGAAGTTCTGCTCCTTCTTGCTGGCCCCACCTCCGCTTCCTGCTCCCGATTCTCCCGAAGGGCAGAAACTCACTACCGCCCTCCGTGCGGATGCCGAGGCGCTGCCGCTCGCCAAGTCGATGTCCGGGGAGGAATGGGAGGCGTGGGATGCGTATACGACACCTGGGGGAGAGGGCCTCGCGAATAGGTTGACGAGCGGACCGCTCGCGGGTTACGGGGGCATTGGGTATCAGCGAGTGTTCTACAATAGGGTGACGGGGGAGTATGTTGTGCTCGCGTGGCTAGGACGAGGGCTGGCGGGGTGGCCAGGGGTGGTGCATGGAGGGCTGCTGGCTACGCTGCTGGATGAGTGTTTGGCTAGGACAGGGATGGGTGGGTTGGAGGGCGGCGTGGGGGTTACGGCGCGCTTGGAGCTGGGATATAAGAGGCCGGTTAAGAGTGCAGGATGGTGCGTGGTGAGATCGTGGATGGAGGAAGAGGGAGAGGTGAATGGGAATGGGCCGAGCAAGAGGAAGGCATGGGTGAAGGGGAGGGTGGAGGATTTGGGAGGGACGGTGTATACGGAGGGCCGAGCGCTGTATGTGGTGCCGAAAAAGGTGAAGCTGGCTGGGCTGGGGGATAAATTTTAGAGAGGACTCGTGAGCCTCAGGTGTCGTTGCGCCGGGCCAAGTTGCTGTTTCGGGCCAGCACAAACAAGACTTGTGTTCCGGGCGTCTGGCGCCTGGCGTCCCGTATATCGGGTGTGGTTAGTGGCTGCGGGGAAAAGATGTTTGTGCTTCGGCCCCCCCGTGTCTTAGATCCATGACGGCCAGAATGCCGCCCATCCAAGGAAGCCTCAGCTACGGAACAACAAGAATATATTTTTGTCGGCGTGTATAACCAAACTGACCAAATCTGCTCCAAACACCTCTGCTCCGAACACCACTCGCCAAACCTTCCCCAATCAAGCATGTCCGCAACTACGCAACCCCCTCCCAAGGCAATAACGAGCACACGGGCAAGAAAAGGTGACAAAGTGGCGCAAAGCTGAGGAGGATCCATGTGTCTTGCGATCCGGGGGTTGGCTAGCCCCTTCTCATTCCGCTTATCCCAGCGCCGATCCTATTTGTGCGAGCGTCCTGGGGTTTGAGCGCCTCATTTACCATGGCCATAACATCTTGGCTCCTTTTTTCATATAGCTGATTATTCATGTGCCCGGTTTTTTGTTTGATCTTGATCTCAATTACATTTCCCCTCTGCCATCCTCTGTCGAAGCTGTGGTACAGTGGAGCTTGCTATAGATTAGTGTTGGGGGAGGCGCGCGGAAGGCCAATGGTAGGAGAGATAGGCGAACGCAACTACTGCAGCCTGCGATCCCTGTCGCGCTGGAATGTGGGAATTTCCCTCCAACGATGAAGAGCGGAGACGCGCGAGAGAGGTGGGAGATGCGAGAGAAGGCACGATCTTTGGCGCTACCGTAGTGTATGATGGGCCCCATCATGGGCGTTGTGGGCCGCGTGTGTTGGCGTATACCGTGCGTATACTGTGCGAGTACCGCACGCACCGCCCGTATACATCTTGTGCAAGCGACTTGGATTCCAGATTCACAGATTCACAGAATATGAGACAGCGGATGTGAAACTTTATCGTACGACGGCTTCTTCGCTGTGCCACATCGCGTGTACGTTGGGCAGCACAGAACAGTACCGGCTGATACAGCATTGCATTTGCATTTGCTGCAGATATCAATCATACATATCTCAGCGGGCGGTGAAGAATCCTGTGATCAGTGATCCATACAGTAGGATCACGAAGGTCCAAGAATGACCCCCTACAGTGTACAGCAGTGTACAGCAATAGTACATCCGGATACGCCAACTGAGACATACATACTGACATACATGCTGAACATAGGACATACATGCACATACCAACTGAGGTAATTGTGCATTATAGGCTGGGAGGCTTTAATCGAGTTTAGCCCGAAGAGGTCCCAATGATCTCAGGGATCCAAGGATCCAAGGACCCAAATCATCGTTCCCGAAAGCGAACGCGCGCGCGCTCGGCCTCAACGCCGTCAACGCCGTCTACAAACTAATGAAGTGGGCGGGCAGATGGCCCATACACGCGCTAGGCTGCCTCCATAAACTCAATGGGCCACACATTCTATCATCATTGGACGCCTCAGGGTGACAATGTTGGCACTATAGGAACTATCCTCTTGTTGCATGGATCAAGAAGCTGGCAATCGCGATGCAGAAATCCGCTCCGTGCCTCTTCTCTCCACATCTGCCTTACGCTTGCACATCCCGTCTCACTTGTTTCACAACTCCCGATCTCATCCCCGTCCCTTCCCTGTTCGCTTCCCTCTCACTCCATTGCCCTGTTTCCCCCCACGTCCTCAGCTCCTAAATTGAAGGAGATACAGCTGTCCGGATAGTTCGTGATTGAGGCGCCGAGAGCGAGATCTCCCTCCGCCCCCCCCTTCTTCGTGGCACTACAATTGCGGCTGAAGCTCGTGGAGTCCACGTTTGGGCACAGCGCCGGTGTGACGCTCCCTGAGCGCCGGGAATGGCGCCTATCTCCCATAGGCCGAGCGTCGTGCAGCTGGACCCCATCCAGCCCGCTTTTGCAATCCGCGGGGACCTCGGGAGGCTGCCTCGACGCGGGCCCCTTGGGACTGGTGTCACCCTGTGTGACCGACGCCATTCTGCGGGCCCTTCCTTTGGGCTAAATGGCTTGCTCAGACTTATGTCATCGGCATGTCTAGATGCTATATAACAAGCTCATGGCTTGTCGGTGCTTGTGCCTTTAGTAGGGTAGGGGCTACTGACAGCTCTAAGTCGACATCGCTATTGCCATGATTCCGCGAGTTCCTGACAAGTTCAATCTACTCCCACCTCCAGTTTTATTGTTAGACTAGTGAGAGTCACAAAGAACAATGACGCCGCCAAATATTATCATCTACCTGTTACGGAGGGATCTCCGTCTGGACGATAATCCAATCTTTCACGCTGCGGCTACCGATGCCGCTAAAACATACACGCACCTTCTTCCCGTCTATGCCTTTCCTGCACAACAAATAGAAGTCTCTGGTTTTATCCCCAAAAACTCCCCGGAGAAGAGTCCGTATCCCGAAGCGCGGTCTACAGTTGGCAAGTTCTGGAGATGCGGACCCCACCGGGCTAAATTCATCGCGGAGAGTGTTTGGGAGTTAAAAGAAACCCTGGAAAATGTGGGCAGTGGACTAGAGGTGAGAGTTGGCATGCTAAGTGATGTTCTTAAAGATCTCCTTGCAGGCTTCAAAAGTAACGGAGAAGGGGTGAATGTCGGTGCTGTGTGGATGACGGCCGAAGAAGGAGTCGAGGAGAAACTTGACGAGAAGGATTGCAAGACCATCTGTGACGCGGCAGGAGTTGATTTGAAGCTGTGGAAGGACGAAAAATACTTTGTAGATGAGTATGTCTGCCCCTTGTACTCGGTGCTTTGCAAAACTCCGTCCGGTATCTGTCATGTTCATATGAAGTATTCTAACCCAAACAGCGATGATCTCCCATTCAAGGACATCAGTGAGCTTCCAGATGTTTTCACCACTTACCGAAAGCTTGTTGAGCCACTCCGCAATGCACCTCGGGCTCTCCTACCCACTCCGTCCAAAGGATCACTGCCGCCGTTTCCTTCCGTGTCAAGAATCCCGCCCCAATCACCGCCATTCGTTATACCAAACTCTTACGAAGGTATTGAAATATCACTCCTCTCGCCTGTGTCCCAATCGCCTCTCCCCAAACCCTCACCCCGACCAAGCTCCATGCCTCCGTCTCCAGCCCTCCGCGGCGGATCCCAGTCTGCCCAATCCCGACTCCTCCACCTTCTCCAATCTGGCGCCATCACCACCTACAAAGACACGCGCAATGACCTTATCGGCGCGGACTACAGCACGCGCCTCTCTGCCTACCTTTCCCAAGGCTGTATCACAGCGAGACAAATCCACGTATCCCTCGCCTCCTTCGAATCAGGAGACTCCACTGTTGAATCCTGCGCCTCCGCTCCTGGCTTCGGAAAAGGCGAAACCGACGGTACATCGGCCATTCGTTATGAGCTTCTCTGGCGGGACTACATGCGACTTTGCACACGAAAGTACGGCGCTCTCCTCTTCTCCATCGGCGGCTTTCGCCGCGACTTCTCCCAATCGTGGACCACACCATCGTCCGATCCCGCCAGCTCAGCAGCGCTCGCACGATTTCTCAATGGGACCACTGGAACGGGTCTAATCGACGCGAGCCAGCGCGAACTAGCCATCACAGGATACACGTCCAGCCGTGCGCGACAGAATGTCGCAAACTTCCTCGCGAAGCACCTCGAACTCGACTGGCGTCTAGGCGCAGAATGGTACGAATATTCTCTCACGGACTACGACGTCAGCAGCTGCTGGGGCAACTGGCAGTATGTAGCGGGCGTGGGCAACGATCCGCGTGGTGATGGCCGCAGCTTCAATCCTATCAAGCAGTCGTGGGATTATGACCCGAAAGGGGAGTACTGCCGGACCTGGATTGTGGAGCTGTCGGGATTGGGTGAAGGGAATACTGGGTTGGAGCTTAGTCCCGGAGAATGCTTTCAGGCGTGGACAATGGCGAAGGAGAGGCAGGTGTGCCTGGGGATTCAGGGGCTAGAGTGGGTGAGGACGCCGTTGAAGCCGATTGAGTTTACAGTCGAGCGCAAGCAGAAGGGGGCGAGACGAGCTGAGGGAGCGGATGGGCAGGGATATAGAGGAGCCCGTGGGATTGGGAGAGGAGGCCAGATGAGCCAGAATAGAGGGCGTGGTGGTGGATATGGTGGAGGTGGAATGTATGGTGGCGGTGGGCCATATGGTGGTCCTGGAGTATACGGCGGTGGGGTTGGATATGGCGGCGGTGGCGCTTACGGAGGTGGCTATATTACTTATAACACCCGCGGTGACTGGAATCCTCGCGGTAACGAGCCGCCGAGAGGCCCTTCCCTTCGTGGAAGAGGGGGCTACGGAGGCCGATGGGGACGTGGTGGACCTGCGCCCCGTAGTAGAGGTGTAGCAGACGCTCATCCTAACGGAGCTGTTCCTGATGTGGGGGCAGATAGAGAGCCTGACACGGCTTGACTTTGAGCGGGCTTATGCGTGCCCGGCTGAGTATTGCTCTGCATTGTGAGGTGTGGTGAGGGATGGGTATGGTAATAATGCAAGTTCCTGTTTGGATTTAGAAATGAGGGTGAGTTCTACTTCACCCCGGTTTAGTTTTTACCGAATAGATCTTCCAAGATCGCTTGGGAGAATCGTCCCATATAATATACTCTATGTAGGATTTCGAGGTGTTCATGTTTGTAGACTAGACAAATAACAGTAGAATGAAATTATTGATCGTCAAATGCGCCACAGGCAATGCGGTTATTAATGCATGGATAATTATGCATATTTAGCCAAACATAGGAGCCTTATATCTACCCATAACTGGCTTGAGCTCTTCAAAGTGTAATAGAGATATTCCAGGCCAACAAAGAGTTCGTGATCCTCACAGTTCGGCGGAGACGCTAGCGGCGGCGGCGCATCTTCGGCAAGCGCCGATCGGGGTGTCACCCGGCGGCTTACATAGTGAGCACCAGCCTCACTTATCTTTCACCACAGCCCACCTACGTTTCTACCACAAAGGGTATATCTAGAACCGGCGTTTTGCTTTCACATAGCCTCGATTGAATACTACGCCCAACGCTGCGCTTTTTAACCGCTACCAATTACGACCGAGTGAGGGTGTATCTCTCTCCATCCCCGCAGTCTCCAACGATAACTCCACGCTAAACACACGACGCCGCAATGGCTGCACCCTCAGAGCCTCCAACCTCAGGGAACTACCCCATTTTCCTGAGCCCTGCTCTCCTCAACCAGGGGCTAGGCACCAAAGACCTTATCACCGCCATCAAATGTATAGTTCCCCTTCTACCAGCATTCCCCACTCCAACTGACACCCAAAGACTCTCAACCCCCCTCCACCCCAGCGACCTCCGCCCTCCTCAAACCCTCCACCTCCGACCAGCACAAATATAACCTGACAATGTCGAGCCCATCATCCACCTCCTTCTACCACGGCGCACGCAGCTCCGGCGCCCCCAAGAAAGCCGCGCGATACGTGCTCGTCTGGGACGCTACCCGCGGGGGTTGGGAACTGCGGCCCGTGGACTCGGTGTTCGACATGGGGTTTGTGCGGTCAGCGGCGGCGGAGGGCGAGGGTGGGGGAGCAGTGCAGGATGAGAGTCCTGTGAAGGCGGCGCCGAAGGGGAGGAGGAAGAGCTTGGTCGCGCCGAAGGAAGAGGTGAAGAGGCAGAAGACGGTGGGGAGGGGGAGGAGAGAGAGCGTTAGTGATGAGAGTGAGAGTGATGATGGGTTGACGATTGAGTATCCGGGGGGGAGGGCGCCGAAGAGGCCGTTTGGGTTGGGGCTTGGGACGCCGTTGGGAGGGAGAGAGGAGAGGGGGATTGGGCGTGTTGATATGGATGTGGATATGGATGCAGATGCAGATGCGGATGCTGACGAGGATGGAGATGGGGATGGGGATGTGGAAGTTCTAGATCTTGGAAGTCCTGCACAAGGGGGAGTGGAGGAGGAAGAGAGTGACGAGGAAAGGGAAGAGGAGGTTGATCTTGAGGCTGAGCTGGAGAGAGAGTTGGCGAAGGGTGGCGGGGAGAGCAGCGAGAGTGAGGAGGAATAATGAGATCTTGGACAGGGCTACTTGGCCGATCTGGAAGGTTTGGCGTTTATAACGAAAGGATGGGCATTTGCATTAGGGAGTTTGGGGGAAATAGCATGCGGGGTTATGCGATGACTTAAAGCCTTGATATTTTAGCCTGTGCAAAGCATGGCGTTAACAGAATTAAAAGTCTGTCTTTATTACTCGTATTTTCGCTCGCATGTCTTCATGGCGTTATGATTTAGTTGTTATCTACCAGTACGGGTTCTACCATTGGAGATGCTTGCGTGTTTCGGCTGGCTGGCATTCTCTCCATGTCTTTTCTGGGAATGGCTTAGAAGGCATACTGCCCGTTCTTTCCTCTGGCAAGTTAGTCGTTCCTTCCTTTGGTAAGTTAGTCGTTCCTCCCTTTGACAAGGCAGTCGTTCCTTCCTTCACATCCGGACGAGTAGCTCCTTCGTCTTCCACTCCCACCGGCCAGTCGTTCGCTCCTTCCACGTGATACGCCGCTGTCATTCTTCTCCAGAGAGTTATCAATGCAGCTGCAAACCTGGCTTACGGTCTACAACGTTTGGAACCTTGTAGTACGAGGCAACAAGCCTGTGGCACATGGTCTGGGACTTGGTTGTGGCACGCGCATACCGACTGCTGGGGCTCCAACTCGTACAAATCTTCATTCATGGCCGTCTTCTATCCCGTATATACAATTGTTCCACCGCCACCGGCCCCGTTCATCACCGAAAAGTTACGCCTCGGACTTCACAAGCCCGGTAACCTTCTCCTCGATTTCCTTATCCGACAACCCTGCCAACAGCTCGCTCTTCTCCTTTCCAAAGTCTACAAACTCATTGTCAGCATATTTCCATCTACCTGCGGGGTGCGCCCTATAGCATATATAGCTGGCATTGTACTGACCGTAGCGGGCGAAAACCTGCGGCTGTGTTCCAGCTGCCTCGCGGATCATGATTGGCGTGGACGGGTTGTTCTTCTTCATCGTGGGGTACGCGCGAGCGAGGAAAGATCTGTAAAATTCATAGAATCAGCATATATCCTCAACTGCCTGCACACCTGTGCGGCCGGCATTCAATTGCACCCGGGGCGTAATGGGGGTCTCGAAAAACATCGAAGCCGGGACGGGGGGTTCGCACCTCGTCGCATTGCTCGTCTCGCCAGTCTGGCACAGCAGAAATCGCACCTCCTTGAGGCCCTTGGTGAATGCGTATTTACCCGACATGGTGATGAGTTGTATGCTTGAAGATTCGAGCTCGCGGTCCTGTCACCTTCAATTCCGATTCACGAAGCTGTTGATCCGACGTCGCGAAAACATTATTCCGCTCCGTGCACAAACACCCGTTTTATGCAGCGTCGACCATTGATTGGCGGATGCACAAGAATTATTCCCCAAACTCTCCGCAATAGGCCGTTCAACATTCTGTGAGTCGTCGGCCTCGCACCCCGAATTATATTATCATCCAACTCCACTTCACTGAACCTCATTGAAGCCTACTCCCGGCCACAATACCCGCCTCATTCTCCCCTCTCCGGATAACGATCAAGTTGATAGAAGCGCCTTTGCTTCGACACTCAGTCACAATGGCATCCGTCTTCCGCACCGCCCGGCCCATCCTCAACAATGCGTCGAGGGCCCAATTCCAATCTGCCTTCGCCCGCAACACAACTCGCGCCGGCCGTCGCTTCCAGGGTACTACATCTGACGCACAGGGAGCCGCAAAGGCGAGCTGGTTCAAGACTGCCTGGGACAGCCCGATCGGAGTTAAGACGGTGCATTTCTGGTAAGCCACGCGACCCAAAATGTTGAATCCATATACCGGCGTACAAAAATACTAACTCTCAAACAGGGCTCCTGTTATGAAGGTATACTCTCCCCAACACGTGGAATTTGCGACTTTCCAATCCCATATCGATGCAAATATCGTTCGAGCTCACAGCTAACTCGAACCAGTGGGCCCTTGTCCTTGCAGGTGTTTCCGACTTCGCACGCCCAGCAGAGTCCCTCTCTCTTACCCAGAACGCTGCCCTCACCGCCACCGGCGCTATCTGGACACGCTGGTGCTTGATCATCAAGCCCAAGAACATTCTGTACGCAGCCGCTCTCCCCATCCTCCGTTACCGCATTCTTGCTGGTGCTAACCTTTCCCAGTCTCGCCACAGTCAACTTCTTCCTTGGATGTGTTGGTGCCATCCAGGTCACCCGTATCTTATTGTGGCAGAACAGCCCCGAGGGCAAGGCCCATGCGGCAGCTGCGAAGGCTGAGCAGGAGAAGACGCCAGAGCCGATTGTTGCGAGCACCTAGACGTGTTATGGACGATAATCAGTTGGGTATGGATGTATTAGGGCTACAGAGATAAAGTGAGGCGCTGGGCCCGTTGGTGGAGAAGTGGGATATCACACTGGATATAGAAGGCCGGCGAAGGAAATTACGGGCCGGTGTTCAAAGTGGCAATAAGTGTCTCGAGGTATGGACAGCTTGAATTGGGGATATTGAGGGGTGCGATGGATGGGGATTTAGACCTCCTGGCATCTAGAGATGTTCTATTACTTTCACGGCTTATATGCCAGGGTTAGACAAGGATGGATTTTCTCTTGGTCCGGTCTGTGTCTACACTCCTTTTTGAAGAGCTCATGTCTGTGCGTGTATATAAAATGGTTTTAACTCCATAATTGGTTCTATGGCCATGCAATTGCCGTTAATTTGGTCCGGTTTGACACAGATGGCGATGACAACTGCTGGGAACCACTTTCTTAATGCTGATGTGTTTTAAGACTCATCTCGGGCCTATGCTGTTGTCGGCGACTCTCCCTTATTGAAGTAGAGTTGTTAGCTCAGAGATCTGGGATCATGGTGGCCACTTCGCAGCTACTTTGCAGGTTTTGATATCTAACCCCTTACGCAACAGCTGGCGTTCACAGCAACTATGGCCGGAGTAAAGACGCCTAATCTCTGAGGGCTGCAATTATCGGAAACAGAACTGAAGAGATGAAGTCTTGTTGGCTTGAATCGCTGATATCAACCCTGAACCAAGTCAGTAGTATCTTTTTAAGACTTTTGGGCAATACAAGTAGCCACCCCTTTATCCCAATCACATTAGACATTGGCCATTGCCTCATGATAACATTGAATCGGTCGTAAATATCATATATTTGGCAGCCATAGGGGCGCATTATCGTGACTCGTTGTACTCGTATATACTCCGAACAAATCCCTATTAAAAAGAAGAAGAAAAGTATAAACAGACGCAGAAAGCAGGTGTATATCAAACCCGCTTACTCCCATCATAACACCAATCCACCAATCCACCGAACAACCAAACACCCTCGACAACCTCCATTAGAAATTAGAAACAACCTAAAAGAAGTTCCCTCTCGGCAACGCCACAAACACCCCCGTCGCCACCGCCGTCCCAAGAACAGCAACTAACAACGCCTGCACAAACAGCGTATTTTGTACTTCCCTCAGCGCCGGATCCACAACCCTCACTTGCCTCTCAAATATCCGTCTTAATAACCCTCTCTTCTTGTACCTCCCCACCCACGGTGCCTCCCCTGCACCCATCATAACGCTCAACCCACTTGTTGACACACTAATCCCATCCAACTCCGCCTTCCCCATCTCAACATCCGCCTCGTTGTCACCAAACAACTCCCACGGCCGCACCTGCCGCGCCCGCATTGCATGAAGGCAAACACACATCCCCTCTCTCGCCGCGCCAAACGTCGCCCCACCCACCACCCAAGGTATCGCAGCCAAGATCCTGTACCCCCTTGACGCGGAGGACAAGGTGAGTAGTAGCGCCACCAGGGTACCGAGGAATATCGTGGCCATCCCGCCCCACCATGCGAAGGCAATGCGGGGTGGGTTGCCGTTAGCGATGACCCAGCGGATGAAGTTGGGGTGGGACTGTTGACGGAGGGAGTCGTCGATTGCGGCGCGGGCGCGGACGAAGGCGGAGGGGTGGGTGGTACGTTCTAGGGCGGCGAGGAGGGCGGCACGGTCGCGCGAGGAGAGATTGAGTTCGTGGGGAGAGGACGGGAGAAGGTAGGTGCTTATTATGCGGGAGATTTCGGCGCGGAAAGGTTGCGTGGAGACTAAAGAGCGTTAGAAGGGGTTGGTGATTGGGAATAAAAAGGAGTGGCTTACAAGGTGGGCGCATGCTGGTATCGGCGAAGGCGGAAATGGCGAGGGTGCGGTGGGGTTTGGTGGGAGAGGGGGTTTTCCTGCCGGGAATGCGGGTGCCAGACCAGAATGTGGGGGGACGGTCGGTGAGGTCGGAGGTGCGGGGAGTGCGGAAGGGGTCATTGTCGAAGACGGTTCCCTTAAAGACTTCATTGGCAAAGCTTTGGCGCTTGGGGGGGACGGCAGGGAGAGGCATGGTGATTGGTGAGTTGCGCTCGGAGGAGACGTAAATATACTGCGGCGAGAGCATCTTGGAGGACTCGGTGAGGTTATTGAAACGCTCGGTGTAGTCGTTCAGCCAGAGATAGAATTTCAGATTCTCGGCCGAATACTCGACGTGGAGCATGTAGTCCATAAAATCGCGGAGAGTGCATGGCTGGAATGGTATTAGTATGGTCATACGTTTAGGCCAACGCAATCCACAACAGAAGAGATAAATATAGCAAGAAACTAATCAGATACATTGGCATCCGATACAGTTTGCTCCCACGTTTGCTCCCACGTTGAACATGACAGCTGAGAAACGGGTACTTACAGCACAAGTCCCTCCACCGACAATCTTATCAAACGCCAAAGCCGCCGGAATGCCAGAATTCATTCCCGACTTCCCTGATCGAACGGAGTCCTCTTTAACGCCCTTCTCGCCTTTCTCACCCTCTGACTGTCTCGACGCATAAATCTCAGGCGCCACGTAGGCCGGGCGCCGATATGCAAGTGAGTAAACCATCTTGCCGTCGTCTAAACAAGAGATGAAGCAAAAAGGATAAAAGCAGCGAGCAACACCGCAATTCTAGGCTAGTAGAGACAGATAAGAGACTATTGCGAGATTCCACATTCCATAAACCAGAAGACAGGAGAAAACCGAGAGAACTTACCGTACTTATGTGCGAGCGTCTGTCTATCAGGAGGAAAGCACGGCATGAACCGGACAGACTCATCGCATTTTTTATAGCCATGCTATGTCATATCATGCCATGCCACCTTACTTGTGCACCTTACCTGCGTCCCCGGCCTGGCATGATATTGACATAAAGCAGGAAACAGGGAATGTAGTATAGAAGCGGCAGAGACGGGATAGGATGTGGAAGCCGCGGGATCTGCGACTATCGACCCCTCATGCATGTATGTCTCCTCTGGCCGTGGTGTCCTTCATCCCATCTCAATCCATCCATACCAAGACCCCCAAAGAGGAGCGTGGCAGATCTGTAGCTCCCCTCATGTCCCGGGAACTCCATCAACCCTCCCCTAATGTCTGGCGGCCCTGCATCCCCGCCATTAACAAAAAACCAAAAAACCAGGAATTATCCTCTAGCCCCCCTTCCCCTGCAGCGCGCATCAATCAAATTCAACCCCTCTCTCCCTGATATTCGAATCCAGAATCTGCAGTGGCTGCAAGCACCCTCATTGAGCTCTCTCTAGCCCCACTACGCGCCCAAACCGGACAATCAACACCGCGCTAACGCTCCGTGCCGCGTGCCGCGCCCAGACCATCCCTTATCTGGGCCTGGATGCACGGTTCCCTGTTCCGATCCCCCGCCATGGGAATTCTGAGATCTGATGGGGAGGTGGCGGGTTGGATCTACTGCGCGTACACGAGTAATGGTGTTAATAGCGCAGCAATCGGCATCCGGGTTTGGTTTTCGTGGCGTGGGAAGTAGCGAGGTTATTAGTGCAGATCAGCGCCATAGGAATTAGTATAGCTGACAACTTCGACTTGTCATCTATTAAGAAGGCATAGCCACACAGTCAGTGACAAATACAGCAGTGTATATCAAAACGAGTCAACTATTATGCTCGCATAGAGCTGATGTATGTACACGTGTTCCTATTTTCATATATACAGCCGATCGGCAACTATGCACAAGAAACTAACAGTTGTTTGGCACAACTGGAGTCCCCTAATCTCAACTCCAGGTTTATCTTCACTCCTTTATCACTCTATCCAAGAGTCTTCAGGGTGTCGATGTAGTACGTGTACCCAACCCCACTCGGCGGCTCCATGCTGTACATGTAATCTCCCCACCATGGGCCACCACCCCACCACAAGGCGCCAACCCAGGCGTCGGTGTTCTCTGCCATGTGTGTAAGCATACCGGTAACGGCAGACTTGCACTGGTCATTGGCACCACCGGCAAACTCGCCGATGATTCCCTTCTTCCCGTTCGCCTGAAGCCACTCAGTCGCGGCTTGGACACGCTCTTGTCCGATAGTAGCAGAGACACAGTCCTCGCTCGTTCCAGATCCGTCGGAGTCGAGATACTGGTGCATCTCGTAGACAATCTTGTCCGATGGGTCAGTCAAGGCAGAGAGAGCGTCGTTGCCAGATGTGGTCCTGAGAATGTTAGTTAAATACTTGAAGAATCAGCGGGAAACTAACCAAGTCCAGGCGCCGCTGTAAGAGGTTCCCTCCACAAAGATGGTCTGGGTGGTGGCGCCGGCGGCACGGATACCGTTGATGCAACCCTGGTTCAGCTCGACGACAAGATCGATGGACGGCATGTCGTGGGGCTCGTTGTTGCAGTCAAAGATGACGTTAGAGTCGGATGCAAACTCGGCGGCAACGGTCTTCCACCATGCCTCGAATCCGGCCGTGTCTGTGATGACTTCTCCATAGTAACGAGCAAAGTTGTGCGGGTCGACAATCGCGTATGCGCCCTTGCCAGTAATGTAACTGACAATCTCCTTAAGGTCCGCGAGGTAGGTTGCGTCGAGCGATCCGGTCAGGGTGTCGGGGACAAGGCGTTCCATCATCAGAGCAATGCGGAAGATGTTCATCCCATCAGCAACGAGAGTGTCAATCGTTGCTCTTTGCAAGGGTTAGCTTGAGGTTACGCAAGGGGTTCCAGATGACATACGGGAGTGGCCAGGTGTAGTCCGTCCCCAACACGCCGGGCAGGTTCAAGTTGCCGAACTCAGCACCGGATTCATTGACGCCAAAGAATTCAAAGTTGCCGGCGCGCTTCGCCTTCTTCGACGGGGCCGCGGAGGCCAGCGCCACAGTGCTGGCAATAACAGCAAGTTTTGAGAAATGCATTTTGGTGGATCTGCAATAACAAAAGCTCAACCAGAAGCGTCGGAGCAAAGAGCTTTTATATACAAATATCCCTTCCAGCCGTCTTCAAAAACATAGCCAGATGAAGACACGGACATTGAATCTCCACGAACGAGAGAGGCATAGTCAGTACTTACATTACCCAAGGCGCGCCTCTTCCCAGGAACAAATATATTACTGTGCTAAGAATTGCAGGCACCGAGCGGGTATGACGCCAAAGATTGGTCAAAATTTAAGCCATGTGGACGATGATGGTATGCATGGAACAATTATATATTGCTACCCCACACCTTCGAAACGCTAACGGGAGTTGTAAGCCACCGCTCGGCGTGGACTTGGTAAGGCCGCTTCCCAGGTATAGCAAAGCCGATCGTCTTGCTCTTCGTGTATAGCTACCAGGAATCAAGTCCGTCTAGGAATTACCATCTCCATGAGGATTTCGAGAGAATAGAACATTAACCCAGTGTTTTGTCGTGGTTTACACTTTAAACGCCGTGATCCGGGGAAAGGTAGGGATTAATTGCTGGCGTATGGAAGGATCGGCAGTTATGCGATGTGATATTGCCCCAATCGCTTTTTCCCGGTTTCAAAATTGTCCATCATTTCCCTTTCCCATCATGACCAATTCAAGCTTCTCAGCAGCGAGCCACAAAAGGCTTCTACAATAGATTAAAGTAATAGATTAAACAATTGATAGTACGTGTACGGAGTGTTTTCTTCCGTTGTAAATCAGTGAGAACAATGGCCTCACTCGCCAGATGGTCATGTGACGTACTGTAGGAAATAATATACTTTTATACGGCTCATCTAACTCGAGCTGATCCTATATCATGGGCATGATGGCTCCGAGCTACATAAATACCTCTCGCGGATCAGCCGTCATATGCAACACAGCTATATTGGCAGGTCGGAGTATGACGACGGACGGACAGGTATAGCTTGGATTTTGTAGCAGCCGCGATTCCCCGCGCTCAACGTCCGGCATGAGGAAGTTCTACGAGCAGAGGGTCTTGGTTAAACCCGCCAAAGGATTTGCTAACACGCCACGGCCCGGCGGCGCGTGTTTTTGCACCAGGACCCTCTTCTTCAGGGCCCGCTTGGGCGACTGTCGTCGGAGGTCCACAGGGTCCATTTTAGACCCATTATACTGTCTTACATCTTCCCCATGATATGAGAGCGTGGATCCCACCGATTCATGGTCCCCTGGATCGGGTTGTGGGTTCTGGGGCACGTCTGACGCGCAGATCAACGCAACCAGCCTCCAGCGCAAGTTGAAGCATTATCCCTTGGGTATTTCCATCCTAGACGCGGCGGCACAAAATTTGAGAAAGCTTATAACGTAGAAGCCTCATTGTGCCGATGACGTCAATTGTAGTACTCTGAAGGTTTGCTTCACGGCGCATTCTTGTGATACCCTCTCCCGTTGTCATGTGCCCTAGAACGGCAAGTACAAAGAACACAGCCTCGCCACGGCGGCCTTGGTAAACGCCGACAATGAATCAGAACTGAGGAGGCTCAGCACCCCCATGAATTTAACACATCCCAGCCTTACTTACCAACAGCCTTTCTCGAGTATATAAAACCCCTAATAGACCTAAGACATAACTATACATCCCCTCAAAACCATCGCGAATATGCCGTTCTTCATCTCAAGCACTGCAAACCCCGCCATCGCCGAGCCAGGGGAGAAGTGGATTCCATACCGAGAGAATGGAGAAGTGAAGTATATGCGCGAAGTAGAAGCGCAGGACTCCTCTGCCACAGGAGGCCCTTCGCGACACTCCAAGCCAAGCGCCTGGGGAAACATGGTGGCGCCCGTCGGCTTCGTCGCGCAGGCACCGCAGCTGCTGCAGGAGAAGTATACAGACGACAGTATCATCGCCGTGATCGTGACAAATGTTGTGCCTGCTCAGAAGCCCATGGCTCCGGAGGGGTCGAAGGGGTAAGTAGTCTGTGCGCTAACATGGTGGGATGTGAAGGTGATGCTAACAACTGTGCTGTGTAGGAAGAAGACGTTGTTGGGTAAATTCAGAAAGCCCAGGACGCCATCCAACATCACCAAGGCTACGTGGATGCCAAGACGCGAGTATAAGAAGTTCTTTGCAAAGGACAAGGATGGAAACTACATCGGGACGGAGCCGCAGAGGGAATGGACAGAAGATGAGCTCGAGGAAGAGTTTGGGCAGTATCACAAGCTGCCGATGCCATGAAACGTCTTGATATTTACTCGTTGACGATACTGCGTTGATGAGTATACCTGTTGATACCCTTGAAATTGAAGACTTTGATTATTGCATGTCTTTTAATGCGTTTTATTGAAGTTTGTGGCCTCCAGAGTCAAGAATATGCAAGCACATTATAAGAAGCTCAGTATTTGAACATCAAACGATACATTGATTATGGGAAGCCTATCTAACCACCCTTATAATGACCTAAAATCCTCGCATAAACACACCAATAAACCCGTACATACATTATACTACTTATTAATTACCTACTCATCATACTCCAAAGTGAGCGTCGTTGGGATCGGCGACTCATTAGAGTTGGCGTCCAAATACTGCCTCATCTTAACACCCGCAAACTCATGCTCGACAATCGAGAAGTGACCCTGTCGTCCATTCGCCCTCCTGATGTTCTTCAACTTGAACACCTCCTTGAGCGTGGCAGCAAGCGAGCAGCCAACCAACCTGGCACCAAAGCAGAAGTGCAGTCCGTGGCCGAGAAGGATGTAGTCCTTGAATGGGCGGTGGGGGTTCAGCTTCTCTGGGTTGGGGAACTGGATGGGGTCCATGGCAGCCTTGGAGGTGGCAATCAGGATGGTGTGGCCGGCCTTGATGTCGATGGGTCCGCGAGAACCATCCATGACGGTGACGTCCTTGGACGCAACACGAGGCAAGCCGGGAACAACACCAGCGTGGCGCATACCCTCAAAGACGAATCCCTGGAGCTCACGCTCGGATGCAGCATCGTCCTTGTGGGACAACTCGATGATGCGCTCCTTGTACTCCTCGTATCCCTCGCTGAGGTAGAGATCAATGAGCAGAGAAGCTTGTTGGGTCAGGTTACCGGCAACTGGAGCTCCCATTCCGATACAGTCGCCCACAAGATCACCAATAGGCAGCTTGGAGTCGTTGAGTGCGTGGTAGAGTCTATCGGCGTCGGGTCCGACCTCGAATGCACTGCCCTTGGCGAGCCAGTCAACAATACCCTCCTTGAAGCCCTGCTGGGTCTTGAGGTGGGCCTCGAAGATCGATCTGAGGGCAGGTGCAGCCTTCATTGCACCCTCTCTCAGCTTCCACTCATTTGCTGGAATGACGTTGAAGCTCTGGTACATGAACAGGACGAGGTAGATCGTGAATAACTCTGGGGTAGACAACAGGCCGTGTGGTTGCTCCTTGGTCTTAAGGGGAATGGCGAATCGCTCGGCAAGCCAGAGGATTGGCGTAACATTGGTAACATCGCGCACGATATCAATCGATCTTCTGTTGCTCGAGTACTTCAGGGACTTCTCCTTAATGAGTCTGGACACGTTGGACTTGAAGAACTTTGTGAGGTTCGCCTCGAAGCCCTCCTCAAAGAAGACCTTGTGGAGGATGCTGGAGCGGGTGTCGTGGCGCTTAGCATCGTCCCAGCCGATCATGAAGTCGTGGCCATCGGTGCACTTGCGAATCGCTGCCTGGTACATGACACGGAAGTTCTCACGGTCCTCGAACACCTTCTTGCAGCCCTCGTGAGTGTGAATGCCAAGGACAACCTTGTCGCTGGCGGGTCTCTCCAGGTCGTATTGATCAAGGACCTTGTTGCCCTTGAGGATACCCTTCGCTGCAAGAGGGGTGTAGAATGGGAGGAGAGCGTATGGAGATGTCCCAGTGAAAGCAGCCGGAAGACCATTGAACAGCAGATGAGGGAGCATACCGCCATACGCTCCAGGTGGGAGGGCACCGAGCTTGGCGAATCCCCAGTTGCTCAGGGTGGTACTGTTGAAATCGTAACTGAGGAATCGATCTCCACGGACGAGCGCAACTGCATCATCGAGGATACCACGGCCTGTTGTGTGGCCGGGGCAGACACCACTACCAGGCATAGCTGGCTTGGTCACTTCGGCCATAAGGCCAGGGTATAATTCAAGGTTATCAATGTGGCCGTACAGAAGCTCCGCAGCCTTTGCTGTCTCTTTGTCTGGGTTCCAGTCCTCAAAGTCCTCGTACGCCTTCAGGTTGAGGTAACGACGGAACCTATCAAAACAATTAGTACGGAGCAGCATCTCCCCAATCCGTGGAATAACTCACTCGTTCATTGTGCAAACGTTAAATAGCTCTCTCGCCTGCAGCTGTCCCATAATATCTACCATCTTCAAACTGGCTGGAGTGCCGTGAGCTCCAAAGGCGTGAGCTGGCTCTTCGATACAGTCCTTGATAATCTCCGCAAGGTCGATATCGCTAAACTTTCCATCTTGCCCCCTCTTAATGCCGCCAAATGTCCACTCTTTCGCGGGAGAAGCCATAAGCTTATGTCCCTCAACCATCATGACCTTCTTGAAATCATCAGCGGTAACATCGTCAATCGACTTGAGCTCCGGAAGGTGCGAGCGTAGGAGACCTTCCATCCACTTATCATCAGCCGCGCTGAGAGCAGCGTGCCAATGGTAGAGGACGGCGAATTCAACGGAGACAACATTCCCAGAGCCTCGCTCGAGTCGCTTTCCCATATTCTTGATCTCACCACCGAGGTCCAAATTCCACTTGGAATTGGCGCGGGGGGTGTTGAGAATGGCGGAAACGTAGTCTTTGAGCACCACCGACGCAAAGAAACCGATGTTGATGTTTCTGCTAAGCTGGAAAAGATCTTCATCTTGCCTGAAATGCGCATGTCAGGTGTAGTCCATAAGCGATAAGAGGATTAGAAGCTTACCAAGCCTTCTGCTCGTCATTCAGGCTGTCCCAGTCCTTGTACTTGCCGTTCTCGTTAACAGACAGCAGGTTCTCCACAATATGGTTGTGGTTTCTGGAGAACATCAACAGGACCGCCACTACACCGGGAGGCATCATCATAATTCTCTCCGACGCAATTGAGTCGGGGAAGATCTTTCCCTGCTCATAAGTTCTCACGCGCTTCTGCTCGGCTGCGTTGTTTCCGTAGATCGTGCTCAAATCAACGTAACTTGAGGTCTCGTTGATCCATGGGTCTTTCCGCGAGGTCTGGAAGCACTCATGGATGACAACGGTGGCGAAGGAGAAGAACAGTCTGTTCAGACCGGAAGGGTGCTCACGGAAAGGCCCGTTTCGCTTTAAGAGCTGGTCAAAGACGAGCTCCGGGTCTGGGAGGTTTGGTCCCTTGGGCTTCATGGGAGGCACACTGCGGGAGTAGGGCGACCCTGCCTTGCCCATCTCCGGAATCCACGGGTTGTTGCCGCTTCCATCAGGCTGTCTGTAGCGGGCTGTTGGGCCAGCGGTTGTGGGAGGAGGATGGGGCAGGTCGTTCCAGAGCATGCCAATGAAGTTGTTGGATACAGTCTGGCTGAGGCCGCTGTTTGTGGGTAGAGTTTGGAGCATAGCGACACCCTTCTCTAACAGCAAATCCTTATCATCCATAGGTTCGCCAGATGCAAGCGTGGTGATTGCTTCCGCAACGGTCCTTGTGTTTTTAATGCCAAGGTGTGTGAGATCATGCATAATTGAGGTCTTTTCCTCCATAGACTTCCCGAGGGCCTGCTCGTCGGTCTTGCCATCGGGAGCTTGGGAAGGCTTCCTCCGGATTGAGCCCAGCAGCGTCTTGAACTGACTAGGAGCCATTGTGAGAGTAAGGTGGAGGCAATGAACCCCGGGTTGAGATAAGAGGGTTAAAGATGGGAGATAATGATGAAGGGGGAGGTTTGGGAGGTGCTTTTCATGGACTTAAGGAAAGAGAAGGAGAAACGACGAGGCCGAGGGAAAGAAGAAATGGAGGTGGCCGGGCTGAGAATGCGCCTCGGGGACCTTGTTGATTGGGAGATGGAGGGGGGTCCATTGCTGGTAAAGCGAGAGGAGGGGGGAGCTTCAATGATCGGCAGGTGATGCGGTGACGGGGTGACGAGGTGGGGACGGAAGTTACATGGGTGTTGCAGATGCAATGCAAATGCGGACGGGAAGCAGATGCAGACGAGCCAGGGCTTGCTGAAGAGGCAAGGGCTTGTGACAGTACTGTACAATATTATCAGCGCTTCGCAGCGCGAAGAGCTGATAATACGCAAGGTAGGGTGTGTAGCACGATGAGCAGCGTGAGAATCGCGAGCAACATGAGCAACATGAAATGAGGATGCCCGTAGTGGCTGGCTGGAGATATTACGGGATCAACTCAAAATAGTACTCAGTATACTACTCAGTATATTGTGCTGAGTTAAGACACAGTTAGACACAGTCATATCGCACACCCAGATTGGACACAGTAAGACTTAGTACAGGCTGAAAACGTTGAGCAGCGAGGGTAGCAGAGAGGGTATTGGACGACGCGGCGGTGAGGTGGAGTGTGGTGGTGTTGCACAGATTTCAGTGATCAAGCGCCATAGCTCAGTATTGTGGGATACAGCCGGGGTGGTTTCTATTAAAGACATCTTGATTGGATGGGGTGTATTGTGAGCTGCGACGAGGGTATCTCCTTTGGGAAGGGATGGTGAAAGGGTTGTGACACGGATAAGCGTAATTGTGCTCCGTATTTTCTCCGTATAACTCCCCGTGTACTCCCTGTATAGAGTACACACTAGACAATATAGACAATATAGTGCTGCACTACAGTGTCATACTGTACTTGCCGTGATCTACTTGCCGTATATACGGAGTATATCCTGCTCACACTGTGGTCTGTGTCTCCGCGGACCCTTGGACGAACAGTCCACCAAGTCATACTATAAGAAGTCAGTATTGCAAATACCGAGCTGGAAATCTAGTGGACTGAGCTAGGTATACTAGGGCTATGCTTGGCCCGAGTGCTTGGGGTGCTTTGTTGTTTACTCCACCGTACTCGCCAACCCTTGAACGCTCCTCCATTGGACGTCACGGAAAGACGGATGTGGAAGTGGAAATACCGAAAGAAGCGAGGCGTACATGTACGGCTTTTGTACTGCATAATTCACTGTGCTGTAGCATAATACTACATACACAGCATAAATATTGCCCTGCTTGTGCGTGTTATATGAAAGGGATCAAGATGATTATACACGAACGGTACCTCGACAAGCGAAATGTGATATGCGATATGCGAAGCTTTCAGATCAAATTTTTCACAGAGGGAAAGTTCTCCGTAACTCCGTTACGACAGCGGTTCAGCTCAGCGCTGATCCCTTACTGTAAGCAACCCAAATGTAGTAATTCTACTCAGAGTAGTATTAATCCTAGCGTAGATTGGGAAAATGATATGGAGTAAACATACACTAGTCACGCACTACTTCCCGAAATGGCAAGTGTGGCTTGCATTGTCGGGAGCTGAGCTCTCTAGATTTGGCCTAGAAACTGCTGATCTCTACCAATTATGTCTTAGTCTACCTCGGCGCCATCCCTGGTGCGGATCGCAACCTTAAACCTAACTAGTCCCGCCGTCGCCCTGGGCCCTTCAATTCTGTAGCAGCACTCTTAGTAGCACTCTTAGCCCTCCTAGCAGTCCCAGCTCCCTCAGCCCGACCGGACGGCCCCGAATATCTTCCCAATTCAGTAATTCGGACGCAGATTATATGTCTTTTTTTTGCCTCCCTCTCTCGCCTTCCTCCACTTCGTCATAAAAACTCGCAATTGGGATACGACTGCCCGGAATGAAACTCATCCATATGATCGACGCGCCGAGCACCACCGCACAAACGACTCTCAGCGAATCAGAGCTTCGCTATACCGGCCTGCCTTGCTTCTGCACCACCATCAATGTAACTCGGACTGCCTGTGTGATTCATCTGATTCATTATGTGCGCGTAACCCTGCTGTTGAGTGGACCACGCCGTAAGTGGCGTCGCATACCGCTCATCGATATTGGCTTTCCCTCAGCCCGCTGCATGCCGGCGACAATTCCCGTATCCGACTGGCTGGGCTCCATCATCAGAGGCTGCACCCTCAATTCCTTGCCGAGTTGGGGTGTGATGGAGCTATGGCGGGGTTCAATCTCTCCATTACGCCAGTGGAAGCCGCTACGACTCTAATCCACCCCCTAGTCCTCGTTCTTCGGTCATTGCGGGAGCACGTGCGGGTACGGGCCGCATGAACTGAGACAAGATCGCTAGAGGTGATCATAACTGGCTGGCGATCCTACGCCGAATTTGTCAAGACATGGTCACCAAATTGTACCGAGCGAGCGAGCGAGCAGCCTTGCTTACAACACAACCCGGCGCGAAGAAGATGGCCCTCCGCAATCGTCCCCTCGCGACTTGTCGCAAACCATCATAACACTCCAAGGCAAATACGGACGCTTCAATTCACATGCTCTACCGAGCCAGTTAGCCAGCCCATATTGTTTGGTGTGCTGCTCGGTTTGCTCTGGAAACCCTCCATTCTCATTCCGAGACCAAGTTGAGTGGCACACGCAGCCCACTACCTACCACAATCCAGTACAACCACGTCTTAAGACGGGCGTCATCCTATTCGCGAACTTCAGTCGCACGGCACGATGAACGGCCACGCAACAAATGCGGCTTGGAGGCGGAAGTTTTACCCGACTCAAACATGCGCTGAGCAGGTGTTGAACTACAAGGCCATGAAGCCACTGGTTGAGGAAGAAAGACCTGACCTGCCGACGTCGATAAGAGCCGTTCGAAACCCAGGCAAAGCAACCTCAGGTAGTCGCACCATCGTTATCTGCCTCGATGGCACCGGCGACAAGTTCGATGGCGACAACAGTAACGTGGTCAACTTCGTCGCGTGCCTTAAGAAAGATGACCCCAACCAACTCACATACTATCAATCCGGCATTGGCACTTACGATGGGCGCGGGTTGAAGAGTGGATTCTCCGCGGCTATCGACATGGCAATTGGCAGTGGTCTCGGGACTCACGTTAAAGATGCCTACCGCTTCATTATGGAGAATTACACTGAGGGGGATAAAATTTGTCTCCTGGGTTTTTCGAGAGGCGCATACACTGTGCGCTGCCTTGCCGGTATGCTGCACAAGGTTGGTTTGCTGCCGAGGCACAACAGAGCCCAGGTCGCTTTTGCCTACCGCTTCTACAGGAATGATACGGCAGAGGGCTGGAAGATGAGCGCACAATTCAAGAAGACTTTCTGCACTAACGTCCAGGTGCACTTTGTTGGATTGTGGGACTGCGTGGCCAGTGTTGGTTTCATCCCGAGAACGCTCCCTTTTAGCAAGACCCCAACAAACACCATCCGCCACTTCCGGCACGCCATGGCTCTGGACGAGCACAGAGCTAAATTCAAAGTGTGCCAGTGGCAGCATCAGAATGTGGTCGTCACTGAGGCTGACAAGAAAGCCGTGGAGGAATCGAAGAAAATCCCAACCCGCAAAATGCCCACGTCTACTTCTAACCCGGAAGCTCTCAGCCCCAAGCAAAATGGCGCTGTGAAGCGATCAACGAGCAACCCGGACTTCAAACTCAAGCGATCGTTGACCTCTTCGTCGATTGATTTTATGGGCAAATCACTGAAAGAGATACAGGCCGAAAAGGATCAGAAACAGGTCCGACTCGAGAAGCAATTTGAAAAGGACGACCACTCTGTGCATGAGCATATCAAAACCGACACCCTCGAAGTATGGTTCGCAGGCGCCCATGCCGACGTTGGTGGGGGCGCAGTACCGAACGAGGAGCGCCACATGCTCTCGCGCATCCCTCTCCGTTGGATGATCCGACAGTGCTTCGAATGCGAGACTGGGATTATTTTCAACACGGCCCCGCTGGCAGAAACTGGCATTGACGTCCTGACCGTCTGGCCCGTCTACAAGCCGACGACGAGGCCTGTCGTTGGCCCTTCGCCGATCATGGTCGGCCAGTACGAGGAGAAGAAGCTCCCTCCTCTCAGGCGCCGATCTACTGCACTGGGTTTGAGCAAGGATTATGAGGATGGGGATGATGAGAAGCGGGAGATCATCGTTGACGACATTATGAACGAGGCTGAGAGACTCCAGTACCAAGCAGACCTGCTCCCCGAGCACGTTGAGGACCACTTCGACGCGATGGCGTCTATCAACGATCAGCTCGAGCTAGCCAAGCCGTGGTGGATTCTGGAGTTTTGGCCCGTCAAGGTGCGCGTGCAGAAGAAGGCGACGGAGGAATGGGAGAAAGTTGTACGGTTGAACCTCGGTCGCTACCGACCGATTCGCGAGGAGGAGCCGAAGATGCACTGGACGGTGCAGATGCGGATGAATGACAAGGCTTATAAGGTTAAGAACAGGGTGGGCATCAGTTCGGTTTGGCAGGTGGCCGCGTGAAAACATCACACTATACTTTCCTTTGTCTGGAGTAACGGATGCGGTATAATAAATCAAGAAGTAGTAATTCAGTTTGAAGGCTAGTGTAGGAAAATTCTGAATATAGTGAGCATAGAATATATAAATTCGCACCAATGATCATAGTCGTCATTGCCAAGTAGCTATCCCTGTTCCTGACCACCGGCAGTTGTGGTTATAGCCGGTAAAAGAACGCTGCGACTTACCCGCTATTTAGGCGTCACTTGACATCAATGCTTAATTCTCCTTGGAGCGGGATATAAAGTTTGGCCGAGCTTTGATCTTCTCAGTGATGGGTGAATTGAAGCCGGTTCTGTTAGAAATGCGGGGGAAGTAACCCCGGTAGAATTGTCCCGAACATAGTTTTAATATTTGTGATGTTTCAATTACATTAACAAACACGAAGTCAACTTCAAGCAACATGTGCTTACTTGTTTGCAGATATATAAATGGCACTCGTCTTGACATACTCGAGATGTTCGTACAACAAGTCCAGCTCGTGAGTTTTAAAACATAGAGCAAATCATGTTACGCCTCACTCTCGCTGCACTTCTTGTGCCTCTCTCGTTTGCATCCACTCTACGACCTCGCGATGGCTATAAAATCCCAAGCACATCATTTGATTCACAGAGCACCTTCGACACCTACTGGTCATACAATTACCCCTGGGGAACAGACCACAATGGGGCCGCGCGTATGGCAAGCTCCCAGGTCAAAGTTGGAGGCGGCCAGGTAACACTGACTGCTACTCCAACGTCGGGCCAACCGGCTACTGGCGACGGACTCGCCATTCACTACCTATCAGGAACCATATACGCCAAGGAATACTTTACCGTCGCTGCAAACGGCGGTTACGATTTCACTGGTGACTTCCTCGCCTCCACGGCAAAAGGAACATGGCCTGCTTTCTGGCTCACGGGTGCCGATTCGTGGCCTCCGGAGATTGATCTAGCGGAGTGGAAAGGCAGTGGGAAGATCTCGTTCAACAGCTTGGGCATGAACAATCAGTGGATTACCAAGGACGTGACATACAACTCCGGGAGCTGGCATACCTTGAAGATGGAGGTTAGAGATCTGAACGGTGTCGATGTGCAGACCAAGTTCTACATGGACGGCGCCTTGCAGGCTACGCAAACCGGTAATGCGATGGTTGGAAAACCATTTTGGCTGTATGAGTTCTTCCGTGGCATGCCTTATATTTCAATTGCTAATCGGTGGTTTAGAATCATGGATTACCAGATGGAAGGATCCTCTGGTTCGCCAGGTCCAACTTCGAGTATGGTTACCTCTAAACGTTGTTGTTCGGCTGCTGATAATCCACAGGTACCACGTTTGAGCTTAAGGGCTTTACTGCTTATAGTTATAATGATTAGTCGTGTGCATATCATATGCAACAATAACTTGTTAGGAAAGAATAACATGACAAGATCGTGTTTTGTCGAAGCTGAAGCTCCAGCAGATGTGACACTACATGTTTTTGATCCTCATCGTGTAACTTTGTCCCTAGTTAAACGCCGTTTACGGCAATGATACAGAGATCCAAGTTTTAGTGTGTAAGATATAATCTTGCAAGTGAGGGGCTTGTGGCTGTTATCTATCATAAGTTGGCGTCACTTATGCTTTTCAACCTGCTCCTTTGAACTGTCTTATAAAAACTTACTTGTATATCTCACCTTCATTGCCAATTAATATGTCGTCCAATAACCTTAAAATAGCTCTAGTATACGATGCATGCTCGACATACCGTGAACTTGGATACTCTGAAATAGATTGCGCAGATCTCAGTAAGGATGAAGAGACGCCAGCTATTTCCAACACTCTCAAGCTTATTGGCCACCATGTCACTCTCATACCAGGCATCAAACCGTTGGTGCAGCAGCTAGCCGTTGGGAAGGCTGCAGAGTGGGACTTGGTATTCAATGTCTCGGAGGGGTTTTACGGAACAGCAAGGGAATCGCAGGTCCCGGGGCTTCTCGAAGCATATCAGATACCATACACATTTTCAGATGCAGCAACCTTAGCATTGTGTTTAGATAAAGGGAGAACAAAGGTATTATGAGAGCAAATATTCTATTGATTTTATAAGCTGAAATCGAATTTAGATAATCCTCGATCATCACAAAATACCCACAGCATCATATTTTATAATTTCTAAAGACGAGGAGCTGGTGGACTATTCAAAATTCGAATCAATTTCGTATCCCCTTTTTATTAAACCAGCTGCCGAAGGTTCGACCAAAGGGCTCGAAGAATATTGCAAAGTGAATGTGCAAGCTGAGCTTGCACCAGCAGTAGAGAAGGTCAAGGCAAGATTCCCAACTCAAGACATTGTGGTTGAAAAATTCCTGGCTGGCCGAGAAATGACGGTGAGCATTCTCGGAACCGGCTCTCAAAGTCGGGTTATCGGTGTGCGAGAGATCCTCTGGCCGACTGTGGACACAGAAAGCTGCAACAAGTCTGCACTGGATTTTCCCGTAGAAACATCCGACGTGGAGTATGAGGACTCCCTAAATATGGACGACCCGCAAGTTAAAGCTGCTTGCCAAGTTGCGTTAAAGACATGGAAAATTCTAGGGTGTCGGGATGCAGGTCGAGTGGATATGCGCTTTGGTGTTGGCGCCGAAGACTCTGTCCCGAATGTGTTGGAGGTTTGTATCATTCCACCCATCTTGAACGAAGTCAGGTAGCTGATATTGTCCGGGATTGACAGGTAAACCCTATTGCAGGTCTTACGCCAGGAGGCTACTCTTCGCTACCAGCGAGTGCTGCAGTCAACGGTATTTTCTTCAGGGAGCTCATGGAGCTCATCATTGATAGCGCCATCAAAAGGACGCAGGCATATAAAAAGGAATCATTTGTAGATTGTGCTTTTTGAACTCACACTTCAACTTAGTCTTTCTTTACCATAGAATCTCATTTACTTCATCGCAAAGGACATGAAAGATACGAGCAATTTTTCGATGATAAACACACTGAATTCCTTTGAACCGCTACACTACCGAGGGCTATCTCATATCCACTCTTCTAATTTTGGTATCAATTCCAAACGCCCGCTTCCCATGTCATAATGCCAAACCAGTGCATTAGAACTTTCCTTCCTGCCTGATATCCCTTGAACTACTCCCAACCCTTATCGTAAACGCGCCTTCAACGGGCATGACCCAGTTTTGCTCCCTCACATCCCAGTAACTCAAATCCCTCCGAGTTAACTTGAAATCTACAGCCTTTATCTCTCCAGGCTTCAAATTAATCTTCTCAAAGCCCCTCAGCACCTTAACAGGGAAGTCACTCATATCAGTGTCAAACCAGCCACCTTGTCTCATCCCACCCATGGCATCGCCAGTAACCGGGGACTTGGGGTATGACAAATACAGCTGTGCAACTTCTGCGCCGGGCACCGCGCCAGTGTTTTTCAGGGTAACGGACACGGTGGCGTGGACATCGAACAGCGACGGGTTGCCACCCTCACCACCACCGGCTTGGGATGGCAGCTGTGTCGTATTGTAACCATCTGGGTATGGATATGGCCCTGTAGCGATCTCCGATACATTGTCAATGTAGGGGTAAATATACTTTGCTAATCTTCTAAACCCAGATGGATATAGCGCGGTCGAAGGGTCCGGGAGCGTCTCGTCATAAGTTGGCGCAGAGGTGGCATTTGGCCTTTGGCTGGGTAGAGCCGACTTCCCCTTGACTGTAGTGACTTGGATATCACTGTATTCAAACTTGGTGTAGGAAAGACCAAATCCAAACTCGAAACGCGGCGTAATGTCATATTTGTCGAAATGTCTGTAGTCGATATAGATTCCCTCAGAGAAGTTCTGCTGCGGGATTGGCGCATTTGGCAGATACAGGACCTTAGCTCCACTCCCATAATCGTCAAGGCTCTTTCCGATCGTATATGGCAGCTTGCCGCTCGGGTTAGCATCGCCGAAGAGAATGTCGACAAGGGCATTGCCGCTTTCTTGGCCAGGAAGGTGAGCCATAACCACGGCTTTCACGCCAGGGAGGTCAATCCAACTTTCCACCAGTACAGGGCCAACGGCGTGTATAACCACAACGGTGTTGCCTTTTCCGCCACCACAGTCGTTTGCTACCTGCTTGACTAGCTTATCGCCATCCTTCTGCAATTTAAGGTCGTTTCGATCACCGGAAATGCCATCCGACGACTTGTACCCCTCGCCCGAGTCAGCGTTCACGAATACAATGCAAAGATCTTGATCCTTAAGCATCGACGAGCTTTCCTTTGGAACCTTGTTGGCGAGCGAATCGGCTACGTCAACCTTGGCCTTATCGACAGTCGCCTTGATCGCAGAAACCGGCGTGATGAGATATGGGAACTCAACAGCCCCAGAACCCCATCCAGATCCCAGGGTTCCCTGGTTACAGGCACGATCCTCACAAGCATTTGGCCCATTTCCAGGACCTGAATCTTCACCGAATATTCCAAGCTTGAACTTTCTGTCGTGTGCCGCATCATCTGACCAGCCGGCCCGGCTGAGAGGCAAGATGCCATTGTTTTTGAGCAACACTGTCCCCTGGATTGCCACCTCCCTGGCAATTTTGGCGTGGGAATTTTCTTCGTCGCCTTGAACATTGATGAACTGATTGACAATTTGAAGGCTCTGCTCATCGGGGCTACCATGGTGAAGACGTCCTTTGGCATCATTCGTCCATGATGAAAAGTTTGGCCCCTTTCCGTCAAATTTAGATTTATCATCCTGTCCGAGCTGGTACCATGCTGCGACAATACGAGTCACCATATCATTCAGACGAGATACAGGCACGGAGCCATTGAGAACCGACTTGATAAGTTCGGGGCCCCAGAGCGACTGGCCGTTTGCCCATGTAAGACCATCTCCTGGCATGCTCATGTCCAACCCTGCCAATGTGCTCGCCACCCCAGCGCGCTGTGCTAGCCAATCTGATTGCACGAATCCTTGGAATCCCAATTCGTCTTTCAGAATACCATTTAGCAACTTGCTATTGGCGCAAGAGTAAGAGTTATTCGTCATTTGGTAACTGCACATGACGCTCGCAACGCCGGCTTTAACGGCATCGGCGAACGGCCAAAGGTAAAGCTCGTGCAAAGTCCTGTCGCCAATGTTTGAGCTGAGGGCATTTGGGATGGCCCACTCCCGAGCTTGTCGGAAGTGCTCTTGCTCGTTCCCAATGTAGTGCTTGATGGTTGCCATGACTCCTTCTCCCTGGATGCCCTTGACCGTCTCCGCGGCAGCAACACCTTGAAGGTAGGGGTCGGCTCCAAATCCTTCCCAGTTCCTGCCACCAGCTGGCATACGACCAAGTGGCCCAACGCACGGCCCGAGGAGGACATTGACACCCTTCAAGCGCGCTTCCTCACCGTGCGCTTTCCCCCTTGCATGCATCAACGTTCTGTTCCATGTCGCACCAACTGTCAACCCCGCCGGGAATGCAGTGGCGTTATCTGCAAATCTAATGCCGAGAGGTCCGTCCTGGAGCGCCAGGCTCGGGAAGCCGACATGTGTAGCTGGACCAGTGTTTCCAACTGCCAGGCCCATCTGCCAGCCTACTCCCGTCGAGACGTTTACTTTCTCCGGCAGCGTCATTTTCTCAACCAGCTTCGCAGCTTTGATGTAGCTCTCTTTCCATGGCGTGTCTATCTCTCCTCCACGCGGAGATGGGTACCATGGCGGCGACTCGCCGTCCACAGGTACCATGTTGTAAGCCCACCATCCGCCTCCACCAACCACGATTCCGACTATTATGACCACCACGGCGAATATGAGGCAGCATTTTGAGCGGCGGCTACAGCTCCGGCGGAGCTTTGACAAGGGCTTCATTTCGTAAGGCTCCGTAATAGGTGGATTTTGGTATTTCAGGTAATCGGTTGCATCGATGTCGGAATCGGAGGAAGATCGATAGGCCTGTTCGAGCGACGGACGCAAGAGACCTTCACGACTCTCATTGGCACCGTCCGCGGTACTGTTTCGAACCATATCGTAAAATGCCAGTTCTTGTCAACAATTTCGACAATACCACTGAAGATATGATCGTGTTTAGAGGAGGGCGATCGACGATATCCACGATATCCACGATTGAATCCACAGCTGAGTATAACCCCAGCTTTTAGTGCACGGCCGCCTTGGAACCAGCTTGTTTGCGGCCCACTTGTTTGTTGTTTGTTGACGAACGCGGCAAGCCATCCGGGAACCCGCAACCTATCCAATTGTCCGCACGTGACTTCAGGTAGCCAGTTGTAAAAGGAAGGGCCTGTCGGAGACGGCGTAGCTGCCTGCATAGTCTTACAAAAATAGGTAGGGATGGAAGGAGCCTGGAAGATATTATAAAGAAGCTTCTTTCTCTTATTTACGCCCGCCTGACCTGCAACCCTGTCTAACGCTTGAACACGTTTGCCGATTTTATATCAAAGCCCAGAGATATAACCTTGATTGATACATTTGGTAGGTATATTTCCTAGAATATATCAAACCGACGTGGTCTCGTGTCCCTCTGTTTGATAGAACCCCCCCAGAACACAAGCGTAGGCAAACAAAAGGCCAACATCTTTCCAGGGCACAATCACCGAGTATGGCTACCCGCCCCAAGGACTTTGAATATGATATCTCGGAACTGGTGACGAGGGATCTGAGAGAGAAGATCCCCGATCCAATCGTTAAAGATGTCTTATCCTCTCCACCATTCGTGACGCTTTCAGGCACATTCAATGTACGAGATCTCAGCGGCCCGAGAACAGCTCGCAACATACGCGACGGGTTTATCTACCGCTCTGGTGCCCTGACCAACATCACTGGTTTGGGAATGAGAAAGCTGGTTGTGGATTTTGAAGTGAGGACAATCTTTGATCTTCGAGAGGAATCCGAGAGAGAGAAAACCCCCCCGCCAGTGATACCAGGCGCCGAGATAGTGTGGATTCCTTATGCGGCATATCGGACAAGGGTAGACCTGAAGAACTTTGTTAGAGATGATGGCGGTTTATCTGCGTTTATGGACATGTACGACGATATTCTCAAGGTCCTGCAGCCAACGTACAAGGCGGTGTTTACACACATCAGGGACAATCCTACGAAGCCAATTCTATTCCATTGCGCAGGTGAGTTCCAGTAATTACTTTCCCCAGAGAAGAGCCCGAAGCTAACTACTTTTCTTCACAATAGCTGGAAAGGACCGCACTGGAGTCCTCGCAGCACTCATTTTGAAAGTAGCTGGTGCTCCAAACGACGCCATTGCCCACGACTACCTCCTCACCCGTGTTGGCACAGAGCCTGTCCGAGATTCGCTTCCTAACTCGCTCCGGTCCGCCATTCAAGAAGACGAGCAAGATACAAGCCCCACCGATGCGGGAATGTTGGCGATAATGACCGTGAAAGAGGCTACAATCACCACGTTTCTTGAGCAGTCAATCGATGCTCGGTATAAGAATGGCATCGTCGGCTACCTGAAGGGTGAGCTCGGGTTTAATGAGGCTGATATCGAGAAGATGCGAGTCAATCTGATGGCATTGCCATTGGAGACTGGCCAAGCGGGGGCGGCTGTCAATGTCGTTTCGGAGGGATACTAAATCGAAGGGGCCAGAAGGACAGACTCGTATGATAGAAATTAGCGTCTGGCTTCTGCATAATGAATTATACCCATTTTTATCCATGCTTTATTTTCACAAGAGCAGTGTTTTAGAAGGCTTTCCAACTTTAAAGTTGCCAGGCATTGTTGTAAGTGAATGCCATTATTAGCGGCACTTTCAGCGATTTTTGGTATGGTCAGGGGTTAGATATGACTTTCGGCACAAGCGCGGACCGTGCTGGTGGTGAGATGTGCTGGCGCCAGGGGGGAATGTATGTAGGACACTGAGTCAAGACCACGGGCTGGGAGAAGGCAGCACCGGGCCGTGAGACGGAAGTGCCGGCATTATTGAGTAAAGTGTGGATTAGTGAAGTTACACGTTCCTTCTTGCGAGATAAAGTACATGTCCCCTGATTTCGATATTCTAAGCTGAGCTTGTTTGTAGGGTCCAGCGTCCCTGAGGATCTGATCTGATTCAGGGATAGGAAGAGATATGAGGGTCTTGCCGATTATGACCTTACATCCTGTGACAACTCGCACGGCTGGAGATTTTATAATTTTCTCTAATCAGGACAATCTTAGCAACAGGGGTTATAGATATCATCCTTCACCGCACCTCCCTACTAATCCTATTCCATCAACTCCACGCCATAGCATGAACGCCTGGCTAGGCGCAATGCATTCAATACCAATACCAGTACGCCACGCATATCAGATCTATCTCTCCCGTGCATTTGCAAGTTTGCGGCTGCGACGGTAAGACAAAGCTTCGTCACTAGCAAGCCACGCGGGGATAATCCGAGGCATCCGTGCCGTATCCTGGCATGCCGATTGTATGGATTATTCGTGGTGTATGCGGCCCCCTCTGGATGGATCAGATAAGGACAGCGCATACTAGATGGCGTACTCGTACAGTAAGGGTTTGGGTTAGGCACACATATTTTCAGAGACAGAAATAGCTTCATGAGGTTCATTATTACTCCCCCTCTCCTATTCCTACTCCCCACCACCAGTCCCCTTCCCCCACAGGCCGCCCCTCCCCACACAGAGAACAGCCCTACCAATGCTTATCACTGATCTCCACACTATCCACATCCACACCATCCTTGAACCACCTCTCCTCCTCCGAGATAGCCACATCATTCGCGCTCATCATGCGCTTCTCCATGCGTCCATCGGGGGCGAAGGTCCAGTCTTCGAGGCCGTAGGTGCGGAACCACTGGCCGGAGGTGTCGTGGTGCTCGTACCAGAATTGTACTGCGATCTGTGGGTTATTAGTGTCTGTCTTGTTATTCTCTCTTACTCCTTTAGTTCTCCCTCTCTCCACCAACAGCAACCCTCCCCCTTCAGACAGACAGATAAAACACACCTTATTCCCCGCAAAAGCAAACAACTCCTTCCTCAGCCTATAGCCGCTCTCAACGAACCATTTATGCGTCAGGAAGGCTTCGATCTCCTCGCGGCCGCGCAGGAATCGGTCACGGTTGCGCCAGATGGAGTCGGGTGTGTAGGCCAGGGCCACGCGTTTGGGGTCTCTATGGGGAGGAGAGGTGAGTTAGCGCGCGTTTGGTCTTGGTGATTGGGAAAGTAGCGAGCGAGAATAAGGGAAAGCGGAAGGAACGAGGGGGATTAAAGAAAAGGGAAGAGGAAAGAGCGAGGGGGCAACTGAGAGGAGGCGGTGGGGAAGGAGCGGAGGGGTATGAGACGAGGCAAGGGGGCAAGAATCAGTGGGGAAGGAGCGAAGGAGAGACAAACTTTGTATTCCACGCCGCCTGAGCAGCTTTCACTTTCTGCTTCGCGGTCTCGAGGGTAAAGGGCGGGAAGGGGGGACGCTCGTCGGGGGAGAGTGTGGAGGTTGGCATGCTGGGCTGACGATGGGCTCGGATGTCCGGGATTGGGAGGTGGAATAGAGGATAGGATTGTGGATGAGGAGGAGTTGTTATATTTATACAGTAAGAGTCATAGGATAATTATATTATTATGGTGAGGCTATGATCGAGCTTCGTGGGAGGAGGGGTTGAGGGTGAGATTAGTCATTCGGATTGGGGTAAGCTGATGAGGAAGTGTTTCGAAGTTGCGAAGGGTCTGTAGTCGTATCTCTGGCTTTTGTCCCTCTTTGTCGCTGTTTCTCATTGATACTATATCTCTCTATTCCCATCTCCTCCTCATCATTGTCCCTCCAGCCCATAAATTCTCAAAATATTATACCCCGATAACCACAGAGCTCTAAAAGTAACAACTCAAAGTAACAGCTCACCCATGACGTCAACTCCTCCGCGGGGTTATTCCTCACCGACACACCGACCCAACCACGGAACAAACCCCGCTCCGTGCCGAAGAAACCACCACTTACCACTCCACCTCAACAAACCCCGCCAACAAACCCCGCGCGCATTAACAAAAAACGCCATGCCCCTGGCTATAACAGCTATAATTCCAAATCACCGACCCCTGCGCTCCATTCTCCGGCGATCGGCAAAGCATCCGACAGGGACGGGGCACGGCATGGTGTTTCTATTCCTGACTAAGAGGGTAAGAAGGAGTGAGTAGACCGCGTCACGGGTCAAGACTGGTATCCATTGCTGGAGTGGGCTTTGTCGTATTCGCGATATCGGATGAGAGGGAGGGAAGGGGAGATTTATAAGTTCAGAAGTTGTTTGTAAGGTTTGGCCGGCCTGGACCTGCTGTGGCGGTGGGTGATGAGTGATGCGGTCGTTCTGGGCCGGAGGTTGAGTAAGGAAGGGTCCGGAGAATGGGAGATAGCGGCGTCGGGGGTCACCGAAGAATGGAGGGGTGGAGAGTGGTATCAAGAATGTAAGTGACTTATTACATTTATTACTATGAAAACAGAGCATTTTCAAGTACTCTGTCTGTATAAACATAAATACCAATTCCAGTAGAGTTAGTTACATATGTAAGTGCATGTTTAGTCGATGTAAGTGTTGTAAGTGTTATGTACGTCACACTGTTCTAGGCAAGAGGCAGGAACAGATATTCCTCTAAGCCGGCTGTGCCCGTCCAGTAAATCAGTAAAGAACAGTTAATGGAAAGTAAGACAGTCTTACAATAACAAACATAGTAAAAGGCCGCATTCAAGAAAGATTCACACGTACATTTACTATACTGTACTGTATAGTACATACACACTTTACTATTCATACAACCCCCGCTAAGCACATCATCACCATCACCACCCATCCCACTCTATAAAACACAAATCATACAAAGACACCCCCACTATACACCGCCCCACCCCAACCTTCTTCCACCTTCACCTTTATATATCACCCCACCACCACCACCACCACCATCTCTTCCTCTCAACATCAACACCCCAACTCAAACACAAGAATACAACTTCGACCTTCAATCCAACTACCAAACAAACACTCAATTACCTCAATCAACCCACCAAATCGATCAAGATGTCTGCCCCTCAAGTCGGAGATGCCCTCCCGGCCGACACCACCTTCACCTACGTCCCTTACAGCCCCGAGAACGCTGATTTCAAGGCCTGTGGCACTCCAGTGCCATACAATGCCGCCAAGGGTATGTCAATCTCTGCCAGTGCTTCAATTCAGCTTCACCTTGCTTATACCTCCCACCACTCTCCAATCTACCCCTCCAACCTCTCCCCCACTTCAACCTCAGCTTCACCTCCCTCTACCACTTTGCGCATCCCAAACTAACAATTTCCTCCTCACAGAATGGGCCAACAAGAAGGTCGTCCTCTTCTCCGTCCCCGGCGCCTTCACCCCCACCTGCTCCGTCTCCCACCTCCCCGGCTACCAAGCCGCCCTCCCCGCCCTGAAGGCCAAGGGCGTCGACGTCGTCGCCGTCGTCGCCTCCAACGACCCATGGGTCATGTCCGCCTGGGCCAAGGCCTCGGGCGTCAAGGACGACAGCATCCTGTTCCTGAGCGATTCCGACACCAAGCTTGCTTCGGCCTGGGGATATGCTGCGGGTGGACGCACTGGTCGCTGGGCGGTTGTGATTGATAATGGAAAGATCGCGTATGTGGGTAAGGAGCCGGGACAGGGTGTTACTGTTAGCGGGGCTGAGGAGGTGCTTGCTAAGTTGTAAGTGGTGAGGGGATATACCAGAGCTTTGCATGGATTTCATGGACATTGATGGGGGATAGATGATACAGTGGTGGACAATTCAGTCACCGCGCGAAGATTATTACAATAAAGAATTATATTCTTCATTTTACTCGCGCTGTTTGTGATCTTATCTTCTATCGTGAGTAAAAGGGTGGTTTGTCGTGGTGTTTATACCCCTGGCGATGTGACTGGTCTGGAGAAGCAGTAATACTCTCCTCTCATACTGGATAAGAATCATTCTTGGCCATGTGAGTTCCGGGACCCTTCTGTTAACTTGAATAATGATAAAGAGCCAATCAACAAGAGGGGGGTAGATATACCGCCCCCTGGAACTGTTAGGCCCGAGGTGGTGGTTAAAATATGAGGAGCTGGCGATCTTTTGGATTGTGCTGGCATTGGACATTATCTCCTCAAGGCCAACAGCAGTCCCAGAAACAGCGTACAGGTAACAGGAATGACGACAGCAGTATACTACCGACAACATCAGACTGGTGACAGCAGGACGGTGACAATCACCTCACTACGGACCGCGTACGGCCGACCCGGAAGTAATGGTTAAATCGGTTATAGCATGACCATAAATCATGACATTTGGACCCACAACGGAATAGATATGCATATCTGACATACGGTCAGGCAGCTCGAGATCTATTAACACTAGGTCTCCAACAGGAACTTATTGGCCGTGGTCAGCAATGATTGTTGAATATTAGGGAAGGAAAAAGGTCCAGGGGCCGGAACTCAGAATTGAAAGAGATAAATACTACACCGGTAATAGAACACATCGGCGGATTCAAGGGCGTACCACGGACCTTCATTTGCTATCCGATGACGCGACACGACGTTCAAGAGGGTGGCGGTATTTATTGATAAGAAACGGAATTGGCACAATACGGTTCCGAAGAAATGAAGTAGAATGGTTTATGCGACGTCAGAGATGTCACAAAATGCTTATTTTATGGATTCCCAAGCCTGAACCGACATGAATGTACAGTCGGGGTCTTTGAGGAGGCTGTAGAAAGCAATATCACACCATTTTTGTGAGAAGGGATTCACGCCGGCAACAACATGGCGGTGACGGCATACTGGTAACAGTCCACTGACAACAGCACCCAGCGACAACAATACCCACACTCCGCATCGGGAGTCTTTCGATATCACGGGCCCACCAGACCAGAGAAACACCGTACAATCAATCTTGGAACTTGTCGGGCATGGATACAGAGTCTTAGGTCATTTCCCAGCTTTGGGAGTCTGACTGGCCCAATATCGTAAATGTTGCTTTTGGTTCTGGACATAGCTGGCATCGATCGACTTTCCATAGTTTGTATGACCCTTTATATTGTCCCACACAGGAGAATCGACTTGAGAAATACGGTTTCGGCTACTCTACGTTCAAAATCCATCATTAGAAACAAGCTCTGGCAATATGGCCTGGAGCAATTGAGATTAATTATCTTACATATACATGCTATCAATTTCCAGCCGACTTTTAGACACCTCAAATACTTACAATCTTATTTGGGCATATAATTCAACAAGTATCTTTTACAACTCGTTGCCTCTTTGACAGCAAGATCTGTGCTGTTGGAAATGTAAGAGATAAGATAAGATTAGATCCAGACGCGTTCCCCAATTGACATTAACTTTTTGCCCTCCCCGAACAATCTAAACCACGACAGCCTCCGAGCTACCACAGCTCCACCAACCCTCCAATGGCGCCCGGAGACGCCCCAAAGCCGAATCAAGCTCCCGGCAAGCCCCAAAAGCGCAAAGATGCTCACCAAAACCCGAACCACAAGCCCTCCACCTCCCGCGTCCCCAAGCGCCAAAAGACCTTCCATGCGCGACAGATCCTCACTCAGGCCTCCGACCCCTCCCTCTCTGCTGGCGAGCTAAACCTCGCCTCTTTCCTTAAAGCGCGCGAATTTGAGATCTCGGCGCTGGAAGATGGCATGCGCCGCGCCAAGGGCGCTCTGACGCAGCGGGCGTTCCAGCAGGTGCCGTGGGATATGCGACGGCGGACGGCGAGCCATAACGCGAAGAGAGTGCCCAAGCGGTTGGCGAAGCGGGCGAAGAGGGAGATGAAGGAGGATAATACGCCGACTGTTGTAGCGAGGCGGCGGAGGCCGGCGACGGCGAGGGGGAGGGTGAGGAAGGAGGGGTTGGCGAGGATGAGAATGCTTGTTGCAGCGACGAGGGACAAGAAGGAGGGGAAGAAGAAGGGGGGTGGAGAGGAGATAAAGGATGGGATAATAGGGCGAAAAGCGAGGCCGAAGGCTGGGACGGGGACATTGAAGCACCCCCCGAGGCCGGCGTCGAAGTTTAGGAAGAGGCAGATTCATAAGAGCTGGCTGCCGACGCATATGTACCATGCGAAGAGGGCGACTATGACGGCGCCGGGAGATCCTCTGTGGAGGTTTGCGCTGCCGATTACGCCGACGCAGAAGTGTTATAGGCCTACACATAGGGCTGGTGGGGAGAGGGGGGCGCTGGCGTGGGATATGAGCTATATGAGTACGATTGGCGTTGAAGGCACCAGTGAAGCTTTAGACAGGGTTCTGAAAGCACTTGGTGTTGAGTCCGATGGGAAAAAGGCAGAGAAATGGAGAGAGGGGAGAAGAACATGGAGTGGTTTGCTGAGTAGAGCCGATCAGGCAGAACGGAAACAGATTGGGCCAGCAACCATTATCTGGTGTCCAGCTCCACCAGCATCAGACGACGAGGAAATACAAACCGACACGTCGAAGAAGGCTAAGAAATTACCGCGACGCCGACTGTTCATACGCATACATCCCGCTGCGTTTCTGGAGCTCTGGAACGAGGTCCTACGAGTGTCGAAGATGCAATATCCTATTGCACATGTCGAAGATTTGCGCTTCGATATTGGGAGCATAGAACTTACTGGGCCAAGTGCAACAGAGGCTCTGATTGGCACTTTACACCGGTTTGACGAGCGGGCAGCAGAGCATGGCAGCGTGTTCAAGTCACTGGCTGGCGTTACCAATGCGGCATCCTTACCACCCAACGCCCTTCTCTCCTTCTCAATACTAGACCCTCGACTACGATATCCACCTCGAAAAATCGACCTCCCCAAACCAAACGATGAAGAGGCAGCATTTGCACTTCTCCAAACACTCGCCACCTGGTCTGCCGACGAGCTCCCTCTATCGCCGTCACTATTCGACCGCGACACACGACACAAAGCAACCCGACTACCCTCTCAAAAGGCATTAAACCGCCGCAAAGCCCTCGCGCCCCCCGGCGACTTCGCGCCCCTCACTCCCAACGATCCTGCTATCCCAATCCTCCTCTACCCATCCCGAACCTCCTCCTCATCCTCCGCGCAAGGCACGTGGACCCTCATTGCGCCCTGGAAATGCATCTCTGCGATCTGGTACCCGCTGCTGCACTTCCCGCTCTCGTGCGGTGGCAATCCGCGTTTCGCGGGCCTGCAAGAACTACGGCAGATTCGGTTCGAGCGCGGTATGCCGTGGTTCCCAGGCGACTTTCCCGGGACCAATGCTGGTTGGGCGTGGGAGGAGAGGGAAAGGGCGAGGAGGAAGAAGGAGTGGGATGCGCGACCAAAGGGGAAGAAAGTTTCGTGGGCGACTTTGGATTTGGGTGCTGGACGCATAGGAGAGATTGGCACCGGGTGGGCCTGTGATTTTGAGAGGTTGGTGGGATTAGAATCCCACGACGAAATGGAGGACGTGAAGGGAACTTTGACCACTGACGACGGCAAAGACGCACCCCTGGATACGAAGACCAAGGCGGCTCCGGTACAACAGGTCGACTCGAAGGTGTTTGAAGCCCTTCTATCGGACCCTAAAGGACAGGTCCCAAGTGCTTCGCTGGCTACCGTCCGCGTGACACTCTTCTCCCGCGGTGTGCCCCAGCCCTGTGCACGCATCTACCGCCTCCCCATCACTTCAACAACAGCCACGGAGACAGCCACGGAGACAGCTCCGGACCCACAGGTCACTTCAAGCACCGCCGCTACCACCACGACATCTACCTCCCCCGCCGATATCCGCGCCTCCTGGCTTGCACTTGTTCCTTCCACCACCAAAAAACCCACAAAACCCAAACCTACCAACCCCCGCGCTACCAAACTCCCACCCACCGCTACGCCTGCAGAACGCTCCCGCGCGCTCGCGCAGGAACTCATCCAGACTCCTCCTTTACCCTACCCACCTCCGGTGCCGGAACGCTCACATCCCCTTGTACCGGGCGAGGAGGACCTAATTGGATTTGTGACGACGGGGAATTTCAACCTCGCTGCTGGAGCGGGAACGGGGATTGGGGCGTTGGCTGTGGAGAGGGTTGTGGAGGGTGTGAGGAGTGGAGGGAAGTGGAAGGGTACGAGAGGGGAGAGGCTGTGTGTTGTTAGGGGGGCGGGGGAGAGCGTGGGGAGGTTGGGGTGGTGGGAGGTGATTTAGGACTGGGGTTAGAGGCATTGGTGGTGGTGGAAGGAAATTAGCTGGGATAGATGGCTTGCATTGACACTGTATAGATCGTGCATAGTCATATGTTTTATAGAAGAAATTTCTGTAATGCTGGCCATTCACTTGCCATTGGTGTCTATCACTTCACCAGAATGGTGAGGCCTTCATTATTTTTCTCTCCTCCGCTGTCAACCCATCATTACAACACAGTGATTCGTCATGTCAGACACTCTCCAGGACCATTGCAACGTTAGCTATAGAGCCACGTAGTTACGGCCCTCTATTCAACTCGTCGCCATTCCACAAAACGCTCTGTTCCTATGAAAGTAGACCCCAAAAGCGCAAGAAACTCTTCCTTGTCTCCCTTTTCTCCTGGTCGAAGCTTAAGACGTGTTGGCCACTTGTCAATGATGGTGTTAACCTTCTTCACCTCAACCTTCAATTCAGCAGATATTTGCCTAAACCCGTGGAGCACCATGTATCTAATATACAGTTAGCTTTCAGTGCAACAATTGTCTTCATGAAGATTTACCTTTCAAATTGCTTGTCAACATCGGCGACTGAATCGCGCGCATCCCATAGCCTCAGCATGTCGGGATCATTCACTGACGGTGGAAAAGATAGCTGAAGTGGAAGGTATTTTGTAATACGCTTCACATCGCCTGCCTCATCCTCTGGGTTATCTGTCTTGGTTACCTCTCTAACTGCGTTGATAAACGTAGTGATGAACGTAGCATGCGGGTTCTGTTGTGGCAATTGTAGAAGTGGAGATAATAGTCTCAACGTATTGCGGATTCCGAGATACCCACTATCGCAGATATTGGCCACCTTTACCTAAATTAATATAACTCAAGTCAATGTCTAAAGAAACGTACCTCTATCCTTGAGTATGTGCCTCGTTCGAGGAGGCCAGGTAGCTCCTTTGCGTCAACATTATAGATGTCGAAGCTGACTCGAGTTTCCTTAAGACGGCCCAGAAATCTTTTTAACAGCTTGTGAAGAAAAAGGAAGAGTTTGCCGTACCAGTCTTCTCGTGCAGGGGACGATGTTTCTCTGATATCCAAGGTTGGCCATCCAGAGGAGGGATCAGTTTGGTCACTCATTGGCCAGCTCTTAGAACTGGAAAATATAGTTCTATCCATGAAAGTTAGTTTCCATTTAACATATCAGAGGATAATAGGCACTGACGGGTTTGGTACATCAAATGCAACGCGTGGGTGTCCAAAGGGCAATAGTAACCCGTCCTCTCGAAATCGTTGTTTGGCAATACGCATAGATGGAGATGCGTCTTTATAATACCAACGATCCCTATAATCAGCCCTTTCAGGAGCAAGTGTCACTGCAGTGCGGATCTGTACGGCATCCCCGGCTGTCATGACATCTGGTACGTCAAAGAATCTTTGGAGCTGACTCCAGTCCTTCTTCTTCAGTACGAGGCGAAGGGATTGGCCGCCTGAGAATGTCCACGTTTTCGCGAGAACAGAGCTCGGAGGCCTGCCTGTGGTTCGGTCACATACGTATGTGATCAATGGTTTCACTTTGTCTTCAAGGAGAGACAAGACTCTTGAGGGTATTAATGCAGAATACCAAACGTGAATCAGTGCCTCTGCGATGTCTGATGCCGAGTCGGTCTCCTTGGCTTCATCGATGTCGGTGAAGTCTTGAGCAGTGAGAGCTAGAAGTAGCAGAATGACATTTCGTGCTACGACGTCAAACTCTCGATCATTCATAGATACTCTGAGCTGTTGGGTCATCGTATCTGGGAGATTTGCAATTGTTTTGACAACATGGCGTATATCTCCCGAGGCTGCTATCGTTAGAACATACATCACAACCAGGGATGTGAGAGTTACCTGCAAATAGCAACGCGATATCTTCTGCATATCCGAGGCCTTCATTCTGCTCAAGCTTCAAGACATCTAAGGCTGGCGTGTTTCCCCATAGATACTTTGTACCTCCAAACCGATTTTGAACTCTCGAAGCTGTTGGGTCGGTCTCCCAGGCTGGTTCACGGCCTTCACGGTGCCATGCTGGACGCCATTTTTCTTTGCTCATGGGAGACTTGCAACATTTCTTGTGCTCTGCCCAGTGCCCTTTTTGGCAGTCAGCCAAACAATACTGACATATGTCAGTGTATGTTAAGTATAACTACAGGCTCAGGATACGGGGTACTAACAACAACAAGTTTGCAATTTGCACAAGCTTTATTCCCGAGTTTCTGGCAAGGATCTGAGCCAGAAGTCCAGTTTGCGCAAGTAGACAAAAGCACTGAAGTGGCGCTCATAGTGTTGAGAAGAAGTGATGCATGGACTATAGTTGGTTGAACGGTAAAATAGATGAGGGTTGAGAAATGCAACTGTTTTAGGAACTGTTGACATGAAAGTATGCATGGAGAGCCGACATGGAAACATTAGCGCTTCCTGGAATACTAGGTTCTTTGTTAAAATTATACGCTAATTCAGTTCATGTACTGATATCTGCATAAAAATTAGTCACTCTTTTATTCAATCTGACTGTATTGCTCTGGTTTTTATAGATTTTTATATCAAATTCACCCCTCGTACAGGGGTCAAATACTGACACTCTTGGCTACAGGGTCTTAGCGCCGGGATGGCAGTTAGTGGCCCAACGACCACGTTCCCCAACATCAAGCTCTACAATACGTTCTTTTGTTGGCCTAGGCATGCACAGTGCTGAGTCATTAGGCAAAATATTGCAGAATACTGTATCTAAAGACTCATATTATGACATTTAAACCGCAGATAGGATGAGGAATATTGTTCTTCGCTGAGTCGCATCACGTTCCCGTTGTTTTACCGAGCCTTCAAGGCATCAGAACCCTCCCATCAGATCTCTCCGAAGTCATGGAATCCTACCCGTACGGCTGTCACATGCTCGATAGCCACTGGAATCCTGCGTCCACCAGCAAAAACCCCAAAAACACCATGAACACCATGAATGATCCTCACTTGCAGGCGAACCATGTCCTCCCTGCCCAGTCGGACGACAACTGGACCGTCGACAGCGCCGATGTCTTCGTGCGCTCCGGTCCGAATGGAATGAATCGGTTTGCGCCTTGGGGCCCGACGAGGACCAAGGAGATCGATGCTGCCACTACACCCAAAGACGAGTGAGTCCGCCAAATCAGGTTCCCCCCCAGGTAACTAACTCCCCGCCAGAGCTCCGCCTCTAGAAACCCAGATTCTCTTCCCACATCCCTTGCACTCGCTGCCTGTCCCGGAACTTGTATTTGATTTCCGGATGAGCATCAAGCATAGTCCATATGTGCGTCTTGGGACTTCGAGTGCTGAGATCAAGAATTGGATCCCAATTAATGGGGGCACGTGGTCGGGGACATTTGGATCTGGGACTGTCGTTGTGAGTTTTCACAATCTCACTTTTCCTTTTCCAAGATTCGTAGAATTACAGGCGGGGGGGAGAAGGGGAAGAGTATAGAACTGACGCACCAATGCAGCCGGGTGGACATGCAATACATAAGGTCCACAACCCATCCTACGTCTCGGAACTGACAATGGACTACCTCCTCCAGACGACTGACGAGCCTCCTGCGATGATTGCAGTACATGTAGATGCGAATAGGACGGGGCCAGTAGAAGTGCTGAAGCAGCTGCGTCCCGTTTGCCAAGAGGGAGTTGACCCGCGGAGGTATCGCTTCCGGCTATCTTTGAAGATGCAGACAGATGACGAGCGGTATGCGGAGAATCTTAATTTCGGGATGTGGGTGGGTAGTGGGGTGAAAAATGCGGAGGAGTTTGTTTTTGAGTGAGTTTCCACTGAAAATCTTTTCCATAGGATGCGCAGCTAGATGGAATTGCCTTACTAACTTGCCGGTATAGCTTGTATAGAGTCCAATGATGGAGCGTCCAGTATTAAAACAACGATGTTTTATCGCAACAGAGTCGGATTTGCAACAGAGTCGGATTTGGCTCTTATACTGTACACTATAATTCGGTGACATAATGGCAGTCCCTTAACAAGATGCCAGAGCCGGTATATAAATCTTCCAAACTGCCCTGTTAGCCTCATCACCTGGGCTGCTCAGCACCATCTCACGTAGAGCTTTCTGTTATAAAGCATTCCGGAAGTCTGGAAGATGAGTTTTACTTGGCATAAGCCATGTATTCCATCAATACGCCAGACCAGCCATTAAAACAGCACCACTAGCCTCTCGAGCTTTACAAAGTAACCACCACTTTCTGCGCCGATACGCCTTTCTTACTAACCTCAAACGCTTCTTGGATACTCTCTAATCCCTCCCCAGCCACCAAAGGCGTCGTTCCACACTTAAACGCGCCCTCTTCCAGCGCCTTAGGCAAGAAGTGTTCAAAAATCGCTGGTCCAACCTCATTGTCCTTCAAATCGCTCCCGAAGATAAACTTGGCACCCACCCCCTCCGGAACCTGCGCTGGGTCAAACTGCACCGCCATAGCCACGAACTTGCGCCCCTCGCTCTTAACAACAACATCCACACAAGCCTGCACAACGCCGACATTCACGGCTGGGTCAAAGCCCCCAATTGCTAAGGCACCCGCGGACTTCTTGCCCGCGAACGCGGCGATAATATCCGCTGTCACGGTAGGGCTGGCGTAATCGAATACGGTACTCGCGCCGAGTCCGCGCACATAGTCAAAATTCTTGGGCGAGCTGGTGCTGATGACCTCGTATCCCGCTGCGACGGCCAGCTGTATGGCAGCGGTGCCTACGCTGGTAGCGCCACCCCAGATGAGGACGGTTTCGCCCGTCGGCTTTGGTGGTATAGTCGGATGCTGAAGCGCCAGATAGTTCTTCTGGAACAGCCCACACGCTGCAGTGCCAACGGCGAGGGGGAGAACAGCTGCTTGGGCGTAGGAGATGGAGGCGGGGAGGTGAGATGCCACGACCTCACCCGCGACGGAGTATGTCTGGAATGCTCCTTGGGTGTTGTCTTCAGTGAGTCCAGCAGCCATGGCGACGACACGGTCGCCGGGCTTGAAGCGGGTGACTGATGAGCCAACCTCAACAACCTCGCCGGCGATGTCAGAGCCGAGGATGTGGGGGAACTTGATCCAGGAGAAAAGTGCTGGGCCCAATTGTTGGACGACAATGTCGACCATATTGATTCCTAGAGCGTGGTTGCGGATGACGAGCTGTGTGGGGGATGGAGCCGTATAGGGCGCAGGACCGACGGCGAGGGGAGAGTTTGCGGCAGTTAGCCATGCTGCTGTGTTGGTTGGGGCCATGGTGTTGGATGAGGTTGTATTGGAGACTGATGGTGGATATTATTGGATTTATACTTTTTATGCTTATCTTTTGTTGTCAGGGCAGGAGTTCTGTGATTAAATAGCTCAGTGTCTCATGTGGGGGTCGGTCGAGCACGGGTTTAACAGATCAGTCCGGATTTTAGCAGATTATCTCCACGAGACACCGATGTTTATAAATCTCTATACGATGGAATGTCGTGGTATGTATTGCATGCCAGATGGCGTAACTTACTCTATACGGAGTACACAGATGATGCAGATCGGCGTATTGGGGCCAATTCCATCTTGGCAACTTTCATGGGGTCCGTATTGATGACGCATGTAGCGCCATGGTGATAATTGCGGAGTCTGCGTACAGCAAATCGAATTCGTGATTACTATTTAGGAAATCGCATTTACGGCTAAGGTTTCCGGGCAAGGCAGGCAGGAATTAAAATATACAGGAGTGTCATATTAGCATACTCTAGTGATCTATTTTGAGGGAGAAATCGACATGCGGCACGCCCTGGTGAATCGCGCTCGTCGAGATGATATCGATATCTGCCTCAGTTAGTCAAGACTCTGGATTGAAAGAATAACTCGTCCAGCTTACCATTACACACGTACTCTCTCACATTCTCTCTCGTAAGTCCTCCACTGCACTCCAACAGAACCCCCTTCTTCCCCGCCCATCTCCCTCGTATCGACTTCGCTGCGACCTTTAATCCCTCCCCCCCGAAGTTATCAAGCATCACGACATCCGCACCAGCCTCAATTGCCTCATCAGCACCCTCCTCACTATCAACCTCTACCTCAATCTTAAGCGCGAACCCGCCCACCTTCCGCGCGGCCTTCACCGCCTCCGTTATACTCCCCCGCGCCCAGATATGGTTATCCTTCAGCATAATCATGCTCGACAGATCATGCCTGTGCCCATCCGCCCCACCAACAAGCATCCCATACTTCTCTACCACCCGGAAGCCCGGTGTCGTCTTACGCGTCCCGGCAAGTATTCCCGTATATCCCGCTCCCTTCACCAGCTCAACCATCTCGTGGCTCGCCGTCGCAACACCTGAGCACCTCGCCAGAGCATTCAGCGCCACGCGCTCGCCCAGCAGCAGCTGCCTCGTCGGGCCCGACACTGTCGCGACGCGGACCTTGCCTCCGGGCGCGGGCGCGATGGCGGAACCTTCGGGCAGGTGCCAGTCGACGGTGCAGCCGCATTGAGCGAAGACTTCGGTGAAGAAGGGGACACCTGCGAGGATGCCATTGGACTTGCCGAAAAGAGTGGCGGTGCGGGGGGAGGAGCCGACGACGTAGCCGGCGGGGTCGAAGGAGGGGCAGTCTTCGGCGAGCCAGGTGGCGATCAGGGATTTGTAAGAGGAGGGGAGGAGGTCGGCGAGGTCGGGAGAGGACATCGTGATGGCGGTTGTTGTCGCGAGTGGATGTACTGGTGGTATGTGTCGAAGTCGTGGATCTGAGAAGGTGTAGTTGTGGTTGTGGAATGTGACTGTGCTGTTTGATGCGGTTTTCGGCGGGGTCGGGTGCAGGTGAAGTGGGGTTATTTTGCCCAGCCGGGCGGCGGGGTCTAGCGGGGCGCCGGCGCGGTGATAGACATTTTGACACTTTTGAGTGAACGCCGGCGCCGGCTTTAACCTGCTGATATGTCCTACTTTTAGTCGTACGATATTCGTGACTTCCATAATTATCTCAGGAATAGAATGTGTATAGCAGTTACCCAAAGACGAGAAATATCCTACAAATGGTGTCATGACATTTGGAATCGTCAGTACCCATAAATAGAATAAAGCCCCTTGATCACTTGGAAATATAATAACTATAAGAGCTTTTTATTAGCTAGTCATCCATACGTTAAGCTACAATAAGGAACCGTATTAGCTTCATTTTCAGGTACAGATTCTAACACACTTTTTTCAACAGTGATGTGCAACATACGATCCGAATATAATCGAGATGAAAATGAACACGAGCAGAAGAATCATCAGAACTTCCCCTGGAGAAGTAACAAAACTATTATCCTCCTATGTAACACGAAGAAATATCAGCGTCACATCGGCACAAATCCACAGCAAAGAAGTCAAGAAATGCGATATCCATGGGAAGAAGCCCCCAGAAAGTTACACGCAATTGCTGCGACGATCGGCGAAATCAATCTTCGTCCCCATTTTGATATCCATCAAGGAGTTGGCAGTGAGCTTCATTATTGGGCTCTTAGTGATGGCTACCTTCGGTCTCTTCGCCGTCTCAGTTATTGTCGTAGCCAACGTTGCAAGCTTTGCAAAGTGGATACAAAAGCAACCCTATGAGGTATGCAGTTTATTCATATTCACATACATGCACTAACCACTGCAGTACATTTCGACAATGTCGATGTGAATTATGAGCAGGCTGACGGGATGAGGGGTGGTGGAACTAGGAAAGAGCGAGGGAGGATTAAGGAAGAACAAGGGGTAAGGCGGGAAGGTGCGTGGGAGAGTTGTTCGATTATTATTGGGAAGGAGCGAGGGGAACAGCTACTGAGGGTGAGGTGAGGAAGGTGCGAGCTGAGTTGGTTGACTATTGGTTGTTGGGGAGGGATGTGAGCTGGGTGACTAAGATACAATGGAGGTATATGAATTCCTTTGCCCCTATCTGTTGCCGCGATGGCACGGAGCACAAGCAAGCAATGAGAATCCAGAAACATTCATCACATGAAGATTCTATTAAAAGACTTTATATGCAGAGAATACATACGAGTACACGCTATATGACCCCTCAGGCCCCGCAAAATAGTGCATATCATAAATAAACCCTCCCAAGCGCAATGCGTAGCATTATAAACGGCGAAAATGCAAAAAAATATCCCAAATCCCAATCGGACACCAAACCCGGCGGGCCGCTTCTACGATATACGTGTGGCTCCGCAAAAACGGGGGGCCGTTTTAGCGCTCTGCTCAACTCAGCCTCTGCCCTGAGAGGCTGAGGGAGAGATGACGCTGAATAATAATTATGATCCCAGAAGGAACACAAAGAGAAGGAGACTACAACGCATGATCATGCGTCTTCGCCTCGGCATCTCTATACGCCTCGCCCTTCGCGGGCAAGACCTCCGAAGTGGGTGTCGCATCGAGGTTACCCTCGGGCTTTCCACCATCGGAGCTGCCGTCCCTGCTCACACCAGCCATCTCCACCACCTCGTCGTCTTCATGCCAGAAGTCGCGCTTTCCGCGAGCCGCGCGAACGACCCACGGCGGCAGTACGCCTCCAACGAGCTTGTACGTCCAGGGCTCCTTGTGGATCTTTCCGGGTGGGACCCAGCGGCCGCCTGATGCCTTCTCGATGATCCATACGGTGGTGTTGATGATGGCGTAGGTAACGATGCCGCCGATAAGACCGTAGGCGATGGAGTAGGTGAAGGGCATGACTGCGAGTGTGACGAACGCGGGGATGGCGTCGCCGGGGTAGCGCCAGTTAATCGCGGCAGCAGCCTTGCACATCATGGAGCCTACGATGACGAGGGTGCAGCCGGTGGCCCAGGGTGGGATGGAGGCGAAGATCGGGGCGAAGAAGATGGAGATAAAGAAGCAGATGCCGGAGGTGATGGCAGTGATTCCAGTTTTGCCGCCTTCGGAAATACCAGCACCGGATTCGATAAAGGCGGTTACGGGGGAGAGACCGAAGAGGGATCCGATGGTGATACCAAAGGCTGGAAAGGTTAGTATTGATGCTGGATTAAGAGGGGGAAGAGAGGCTTACCATCGACCAAGTAAGCTACAGCAGAGCCTTCAAAATCTTGGGTGACTGGGTCAATCGCGCCAGCAAGATGAGCCATGGAGTAGAGCGTTCCGGTGCAGTCCATAATATCAACATAGAGGAATGTGATGAACGCAAGGCCAAACTGCCCACTAGCGCCCTTCAGGTTCCAGTGGAGCACATTGAGCGTCTTCTCGATGGGGTGGAAGGTGACCACTTGTTTGAAGAAGTCGAACATCTCATCTCCCGCAGGCGTGTGAGGGAAGTATGTGACAGCCGAGTTGCGCGGCCAAGAGGTGATTGCGACGACAGCGATACCAGCAATAATTGCGCCCTTGACTCTATACATGAGCAAGAGAGCAGTAAGCATGCCGCCGCAGAAGATACCGATCCACATGGTGGGAGAGCGCATCTTCGTCGAGTTTGGGCATAAGCCATCGACCATTGCGGACGCAACGCAGCCGGCAAGCTCAACGGGGGTGTCCTGTGCGCCAGTTATAAGGCCAATTCCAGCGCTGTACCCCAGGCCGATGATAGCTAGTAAATTAGCATCCTCTATCTCGGTATCGGGGGCTTCATGTACTCACTCAAGTAAAGTCCAATGCCGACAGACGAGGCCAGCTTGATGGAGCCTGGAATCGATCTCGCGAGCCATTGGCGCAGTCCCAGCAACGAAAGTCCCACAAACACCAGTCCCTCCACAAAAACTGCAGTAAGCGCGAGGTTATATGAGACAGGTCCCGATCCATGGAAGCCGACGACGGTGTATGTGAAGTAGGCGTTCAGACCCATTCCAGGAGCCAGAGCAATCGGCATGTTCGCGCAGAGTCCCATCATGACGGAAGTGAGGGCGGCGATGGCAGCGGTGCCGGTAACGAAGTCGCGGTGGATGATCGCAAGACAGGACTGGTAACCTGGGTCGTCGTCGCAACTCGTCATGCCCGCGGGGCACTCGCAGGGGCCTCCGCTGTCGGTGAGGATTCCGGAATTGACCTGGACTCCGTCAGTGGCTGCTCCGAAGGTAGCTGTAGGGGGGTATAATACCGATATGATGTAGGCCATGGCAAAGAAGGTCGCCAGGCCTGCTCTGATCTCGGTCAGGAAGCGCGAGTCCTTCCTCTCATAGCGCTGCGGGATGTTAGATTCTTTCGACGCAGGCGCAAAGACCGGGTACTCACATGTCCTGAGCCTTCAAGACGGAAGCGGCGACCGACGAAGCTCCTCGCAACGCGATCATTGATAATCTTCCCGTAGTCCTTCATGATGGAAGTGATGTGTCAGAGAACTGTCTGGCGCAATCTCTGAGGTGCAAGTCCAAGATCCCAGTGCCCAGGCAAGGGAACAGAGCTGTTTATGTAGAAAGTCGGCGTCTAGGAGCCGACACTCGATGGACGCGACTATGAATATACGGCGCGTATGAGAATGTAGAAGCAAGAACGGTTCATGCGGCCATGAGGAGAGAGGCTTAAAGAAGTTTCTCGCGACGGTTCCGGCCGAGATGCCTTATCTCGATCTTATGCAGCCCATGAAATTGGGATTGGAAATGACTTACCACGGACAGGATGCGACCTGCAAAGGTTATGCACGAAAAAGCTTTTAGTTCGTTTTTGACATGAGATAAGACTAGCCCTGAAGAGGTATTAAGTCGAATTAAATGGAGGAGCTAGTATAGCTAGCTCGTTGGTAAAGACTTCTTTCGGTGGAGTTCGGTGAGGATACGGCCAACTAGTGGCGATAGCGGCGAATAGGGTCAGCTAGGGTCCTAAGTGCGGGGAGCGGGCACGCGACGGCCACAAGCCAATGGATATCTAACTTACTATGAGACCAGTTAGAACGCGGCAAGGAAATAGTCGGATATAGTTATTAGGTAGTGAGAAAATAGCGTGGAAGGCGGAAAGTTCGCGTTAGAGTGGAGATGAGAAAGATAAGAGAGATGAGCGGGAATACAACGTGGAAGGAGGGATCGGGAACAGATCTTGGATATAAAAGTAGAAAATAGAATAGATGGTGATGTACTGTACCTGGAAATATGGGTACTGTACAGGGCAAGTAAGGGACTGGGACAACGTGGGGGTGATTCATACATATGTACAAACATTCAGCGTGTTGTAATGGAAAGTCTTAAAACCCATATCTATTCCAACTAAATGATTGCTACTGCCGAAATCCCATGCCGTGCACATACATGCATAACACACTATGTAGTAAGATCGTGCTACTATTACTATGTATAGTGATTACGCGACAACACCACCGGCGTCGCCGGTAGACAACACACAAAATAAATTAGAATATTAAATAAACACAGTTAATCAATTAAACAATGAAAGATCAATCAAACAATAAATCCGCCGCATCGTAACCACGAGTCCCCCACACGCAGTAATCCCAAACCTCGGCTGGCGCTGCAAACCCCCTGCCACCAAATCGCCACCGACCGCCACCCCACCTTTCGGCGAATCGGCCCTCCGCCCTTATCTCCCCCGATGCCGCCTTATCATATTGCTGTCACGCCCACCCCTATCAACGTCTCAGCCACCACAGAGCCCATTGGCAACTGAAGCCCATATCATTTCCCCGCAATTCGGAGCGCACCGCTGGAAGCTATGCTGGATATACGCTGATACCCCAGGCTGGCGGGATAGGGCGAGCTCCGGGCTGCGTGGTTGTCGGTGCAATGCTATCTCTCGTATCCTGGCTACAGTGTTTGATAGGGGTATTTGATGAACTGGTGGTGACACGGCCTCCGGGGCTGTGCGACTCGGGAGTATCAAATGAGCTCCGACCTGACGAGTATACCGAGTCTATTTGCGTATTCGCCGAAAACGTACTGCGCGAGTGTTCTACAGCACAGAGGAGAGTTGTCACAGGTGAGTGGCACAGAGGTTCCCTCGTGGCAGGGTCCCTGGTTGATTGCGGGAGAATGAGAGACCGAGGATGGTACACAGTATGAAGGGATTTTGATTTCACGCGTGCTTGTCTTGGTGCTTGTCTTGGTGCTTGGTCATGAAACTCTGTTCTGTTGCTATTTTCTACCATTAATCTGTGCTTGGTAATGCAGCAGGCCCCTGGTGCATTATAATCGCTGTGCGATGATGCCCCTTGCTTCGAGGCCGGGACAACTGAGCGCGGGTTGTGATCAAGCTGATGGAGTTGAGGAGCTGAGGAGAGACAGGTGTAGCAGGGAAAGCACGAATAAGGGTATTAGGAAAGGCGCGAACGAGAAGCTCAGGAAAAGTGCGAATGAGAAACCCAGGGAAGGAAGGGACGAAGAAGGCACTCATGGAAGGTGCCAACGAGGGATCGTCGCTCACTCCCGCCAATGTTCTCCATCTCCCGTCAGTCCCGACGGCTCAAGCCTCGGGCGGTTCTCCACCTCCGCATCCGTTCCACGAAGAGCACTATCAACTGCACCTCCATTCTCTTCATCGTGGTACTCTTCCTCGATCCTGGCACCCTCACCAATTAACAGTCTCTCGCCCTCTATACCGCCGCGCGAATCATCAGCCTCGAGACCACCAAGGAATCTCATCCAAGCAGGCCGTGTCCATGCAGTGCTCCTCATCTGTGTGCCCAGCACAACAATCTAAATCGATTAGCAAGCTAATACATCATCACCACTAGGAGAATCACGAACCTTAATCACAAATACCGCGACAGTAACCCCCACCAACACCCCCGCCATCTTCTTCTCCTCCTCTCCCCAAGGCGCCGCACATGCCGTATTTCTCTCTAGCAGAAGATGGCACTGCCGGACCCCGTTCTCACCATGCAAAAATGGCCACGCGCGATCCTTGATACTATTAAAACCGCAGCAGGACCATTGATCCTGGATTCTCTTTATTGCATTTGCGTCTTTGGAGCGGTATAGCGCCGACCAGCGCTCTTCAAGGCCGCAGCTCGAGGGGAGATATGTGATTGCCCAGGTCGCGAGGGCGGTTTCGAGAGTTGTGAGGAGGGTGAGGAGAGTCGTAAATGCGGGGAGATTGGGTGGACGGAGAAGGCGAGTGAGGTAAGTTGTGGTGAGAGTCGTGAGGGTGGGAAGGAGCGTAATAAGGAGGGGAGAGTGAGAGGGATGGGGAGGGAGAGGAGGCGGATTTGAGAGTATGCGTAGCTATGATTGTTAGCTATGTCGTATATGAGAATGTAATTGGGAGGGCGTACCCAGCGAGCAGGGTCAGAAGAATAATAACCTGGAGTTTAACATGTTCGTCAGCTCGAAGCTCTATGGCATGGAACTGGGAGACTTACCGCTGCGGCTGTCACTATCGCGATTTGAATGAGAGCCATACTGGAGCCTTGCTGTTCGTTTGCACCAAATGAAAGTACAGAAAGGTAAGTGTCACAAATAGGTCAGATTTCAACGATAAACTGTATCGAGATATCCCTAAAGATTTATAGATGCACTGTCAGCTTTAATATTCAAAGAAGAGATGAAATTCTCTTCCTCATAATGAAGGGAAGAGGTGGAGTTAAGGTGATGTGCATGTTGGCAAGGCTGTATGCCAAGACATGCCGCTGAGTTCAGATTGAGGCCCCTTGTCGATGATCGGCGCCTAATAATGAGCTGGAGCAGGGACCAGCATCTCCGTTGGGTGCATATACCAACAGTAACGGACAGGACACATGCATAAATCAGAATATTACTGCTACAGATTTCCAGAAGCAGTGTCTTATTCGCAGGGATGCGTTGAATCGGCCGGTACAGTTGCTACTGCTAGCGAGCAGTCGCCTGTCAAAATAAAATGTTCGATGCTGCTGCAGCTTTGAAAATGGAGGAGGACCCAGATGTGCAAAACGCACTGGCGCTGATTGGCACCCTTCCTCTATCTCTGCCTGAGCATTGGCTACTACGGTGCTTTGTGAGAGATGCTGTTGATTCCAAAGCCGCGGCGCTATACGTTCTGGAGCGAGCCGCTCACGGCAGTGGAGACACAACACATGCGGAAACCGAGCTTTGCAGCCTCTTAGAAAACTGGAAACAGTTGGTGGAGCGATGTTTGTTGCCTCTCCATATTTAGTATCGAGCTGCGCTGATCGAGACGTCTACAGTTAGAGTACCTACGAGAGTATCAGCCGCCACGGAGTCTCTGGTTGCAGCTCGCGATAGAGGGGTTTGCTGCATTACGGAGCGGTCAAGGGTATGGTGGGATGTCTTTGGTTGGAGTCGGCCTTTGCCTATCCGCCTTGTCTCACCAGAAGTTATTGCAGGCTTTAGAGACCCTTCTTGCGTGCGTGGACTGTCAATCTAGTACTTGCTACTCTTCTGACTAGGCTAGAATATAGGCTTCGCTGCGTGGGATATTGACTGTGTTTCTCACAGAGAGTGGACTGGACCAGTTAGCTGACTGGTTGAACGCTTCCCCAAACGAGTTGAGCCAGCTTAGGAACACTTGGACACTCGTAGGTGATGCTGCTGCAGCGTTTAGGTCCGGGCGAGTTCAGATCCTTCAGGATTGGGTTTCTGGCAAAAAGTCCTATGACCTAGAGTTAGACACATGCGAAGTAAGTACTTCCAGTCAGGGATGCGCAGATACAAAACTGACACGCCTAGTACGTGCTATCCTACGGAATTGTCCGTCCTTTCGCCGCAATCACGAACAATAAGGGGCAATCGATCCGCTCTCTTGAAAGTGTCGTTATCTCTACGAGGGATCCTCAGACCATGCCTCTTCCAAGCGCCTTCCTGTTCGACATCCATTCCCGCCTCTTCAACTCTCTGCGCTGGCACCAAATTCAAGACGAGATGCAGCGCGGCCGTCCTAGAAACACGTTTCTTCACAGCTGCAAAGCAACGTTTCGCAGAATGATTAATCATGCAATTCCTACGTTAAGACATGCATGGCTCTGCTTCCCCCTTCACGCTCGTGAACTCACATACCAACTTCTCTTTAACGCTGGAGTTAAAATGTATGGAAAGATGATTCCAGAGCAGCGTGTTCCCTTTGGATTATATATCAAGCGCAGTCCGCGCAAGGTCTTACCACGCAACGAGTGGCCAGCATTGAAGCTTGTCGAGCAGCACACAAATGTTCCGGCACCAAGGCTCATAGAGTCGCTCGTGACTAATAACAGGACTTACGTTGTAATGACCCGCCCACCAGGCGCCACTTTGCACAATACTATAAACACGCTCTCCTACGCCGAACGGTCGCAGCTGGCATCTGATCTACGGTCCTGTATCTCCCAGTTCCGAAAATCCCCAACCCTAACAGCACAGCCATTTGCAGTCCAAATGGCGGTCCTCTATTAGACTATCGGATTACAAACCCATCGGGGCCTTTTGAAAGTGAGGAGTCTTTCAATAGCCATATCATATCCCAGTCAAGTCTACGATCGGCAATACATGACCGGCATCACGAGATATTCTTTTCGCATGCGGATTTAAATCCGATTAACATCCTAATAGAACGCGGGAGGCTCTCTGGAATCGTTGATTCTAGTTGCGCGGGGTTTTACCCGGAGTATTGGGAGTATACGAAGGGGTTGTATGGGCATTTGGGGCTGGATAGATCGTGGCTTGATATTTTGAGTGATGTATTTGAGGGGAAGTATGGGGATGAATTGGCGGCAAAACAGTTGTTGTGGGAGAATGAAGATCCATTTTAGGTTTGTTGAGTACAGTCAGGTTTCGTACTCATGCAGCGCAAAATCCCGTGGGCTGTAAAATCTAGTTCATTGAGACCTATCAAGATTCTCGTACTATTTTAGTAACAGTCATCATCACTGAAATAGGGAGAGTCCTCCTCCTCCGTCGTCACATCACCCTTGTCTTCCACAACCAGTTTATCTGCATCCGTCTTCTCCCACTTATCCAAGGCTGCTTCCTGCTTCGCCGAAACAACAAATCGCTCCTCGTGCGCAGCTCTAACCACCTTTCTCGTTCTCCACTTGAAAGTATTTGCGTGGGAGACGACATACATGACCGCGTTATAAACTTTCGCTGCGTCTTTCGCCTCATCCTTGAATTCAGCACACAGTATCAAATACAGCAGTTTAAATGCTGCGTCGCGCGCCTTGGTCTAGTTGCCCTTGATCGTCTGGTAGCGTTTATATTCGAGCTCGTAGTCGTCTTTGCCGGATTTCAATGCAACGATGATCTGGTCGAGAGATTGGCCGCCAAGGACATCAACGCACAGGAATTGATATGTCTCTGCGAGAGCGTGGTGTTGAGCAAGATCGGGGGGAAGAGATCGGAAACACTGGCGAAATCCGGATTCGACCCCTTTCAGAGCTACGTCGAAATGTGTGATTGGGCCGTGGACAAGCTCTTTCGATTCTGGCTGGGCTTTGCTTTGAAAGTCGGCGAATGAAGCCAGGTATGGTATCTTTGAAAGTTCAATGTCGTAGTTCTTGTCCCCAATTTTAATGGGAGTTGTTGTTGCTTTCGGCTGTTGAGTCTGTCGTGTGGAGAAACGTCAGTTTAGTCAAATCGTTCATCTTCAAATCACTAACCTCTATGTTGAGCTTCTTCAAAATGTCGTCAACCTCTGCGTCTGACATTTTGAGATTCTCTAAATAAATTAGCGTTTTGCATCATGATGTGAGTAGTAGGAAACGCGGATGAGAAGCGTCATACTTTTATTCTTTGGAACTCTCACCTGGTAAGAACCAAGAGCAGATATATTGCAGAGAAAATGTTGGTATTGTGAGAAGGTTACTGAGAGAAACATAAAACTGTCAAAAGATGCCTTCTCCTCTTTCACTCTTATAAGTAGCCAGCCTTGCTTATTCAGTATGCAGTGTAACTGTTTTAACAAGCGGTCCAAACGACAAAGAGAATGTTCGCTTTAACGAAAATGCGTTTGCTGAACCAATAAGTCACTGTTATTAACTATGATTCAAATGCTGAAGTTATCTTCAGTCAGTGCTCTATAAATATCAATCTTATTAACTTGAATATACAATTTGAAATTCGCCAATACTGTATCTCCTATCACTTCTCTTGTAGCCTTGTGGTAATGTTGCAAACGGGCGTCCGGATAAAAGGCGTCAACCAACATGGATGTCTTCTAAGCGCCCGTCATTGCCATCATCTCGGTGAGCTGCGACAGGATTCGCGATGGTAATAACATACCATGGTACTCGTGACTTACTTTGATCACATTTACTTTTTCTAACATCTCACGCCGCTCGTGGGTTATTTTAACACACTCGTTGGCGCCAACATTGTTGCCTCAAGTTGGTTCAGCCTCGCTCGTGACTGCAAGACCCAACATGGCGACCCATTTGGCCTCCTTCGTCATCGCGAGAGTTAAACGTTCCAAGCCTGTGGCGCAGTTAGAATGAGACTGGTTTATCATATTATTTCCATCATGAATCGATATAAACCCCCTCGTCCCATAAACGCCACGGTGATATATCACCTTCCGCTTTCCCAGGGCCATTTCCACCTACTCTCATAATATCCCACCAACCTCACAATGAGCATCTACACCATGAACGGTAACTACACCAATGGAGGGCTCTACATAGTCCTCTCCTACCTCGGCGCCGGAAACTGGCACCACGGGCTCTACATCCACGTCTCTCACCCATACGGCATGCTCTACCACCCCATCCCCTCCACCTCTACCTCCCCCTCAATTCTGATAGACTGCCTTACCGACGACCTCCCCACTTCTCGCACCATCACCGCCGCTCTGCTCATCGCCTCGGACGTCCTTGGCAGCGACCTCGCGTGTGCGCACAACATCTTCGTCGATACCCCCGTTCTCTCAGTCACTACCCCTATCACCAGTCCCGCCGCGGAGGCCGCCAGCACCAGCAGCGCCTGGGTTGTCTCGGCATTGACCCGCTTCCGCGCGGCCGCCCCTCTTATCAAAGAGCCCATCTCGTCGTTGATGGAGGAAGCGGCCTTGCTAGCTGTCTTTGCGGCGTCGAACGGGACCCGCGAGATGAGAGAGTCGCGGGCGCTGCGGGAGAGGAGAAAGGCGAGGGAGATGTGGGAGGTGAAGTTGTGTGGAATTGGTGGGTGTGAGGTTTGTGCTGTGCTTCGGCACGGGGGTTTTGGAAGTGGGTTCGGGCGCTGCGGAGCCTGACGGGTGTGATGACGGCTGTCTAAATATTGAAGGAGGAGGGTTATTCACAGAGTACTTAGGCTGCTTTGAGACCCATGAGATGGTGGTGGTGACTTTGGAGTCTGGAAGAGGTAAGAATACTGATCAAAGTTGGAAAATCGGGTTGGCCTGCTAATGCAACTACGACAAATCGAGAGATGCATCGCCAGATGGAGAATACTAATTGATTGATTTGTGACAGCTAAACGATTGATCTAATTATATTTTCGAGGACCCAGATGAGACGTTTCTATGGACTCGAGTTGTATAAGCAAACACGCCATTGACGCTCATCCTACCTCCTACTCTCACTCGCTCCATCCTCATCGGCGCGCTGGCCGCAAGGAAAGCAACGAAACTTAACTCACAAGTTCTTCTTCAAGAAGCCCAGCACAGTCTGGTACCCGTTCTCGTACTCCTTCACCACTTCTGGGTTATCCAGATCGCCCCTCGCGGCCATCCAGCCGTGAATCATCTTCTCCCACGTCTGGACATGCTTCTCGCCCTTCAAGTTCTTCTCAAACTCCGCCACATCGTCCTTGCTCTCGTCACCGCTGGCCAGCAACATATGTGGGACGGTGATCTTCGTCGCATCCGCACCGCTCACACCAGCAGGGTGCAACTGCACGCTAACCGCCCACGGAGTGTTCTCTTGAGACGTAAGCGCAATGACCTTTCCGCCCCAGCAGTACCCGACGCCAACCCATTTCTCGATCTTGGGTGACTGCTTCTTGAAGCTGTTTAGGAATCGGTTGGTCTTCTCGACCGCCTCGGGGAAGTCGCCGTGCTGCTTAAACCAGTTTCCGAGCTTGTCGGCCGTGGCGGAGGTGGGGGGGTACCATTCGCGTGGGCAGGGGTCGTTGTCGAAGAAGTCGGGGACGAAGACGCGGTAGGCGGAGGTGGAGGCGAGGATGTCGGCGCCTTGGAGGGTTTGGGGGTAGTAGCCGAAGATGTCGGCGACGACGAAGATACCGATGGTGGCGTCGGGGGAGCCGGTGACGTCTGCGGTGGGTTAGTTGGTTGAGTATGGACGGGGGGAGGTGGGGGTACGAACATGTCTTGATGCTGTCGATGGTCTCGAATGCGCCCTTCGCCTTATACTCCTTCTCAGAGAGGATGGGAGGGATGCTGCAGCAGGCCTTGGAGTGCCCAGAGGCCTTTTCAACGTGCTCAACGGGGGTTTGCTTGGTAGACATTGTGGGTGGTTGTTTATGAAAATATCGAGCGTTGTGGTTGTTGATATGTGTTGTTGTAAAGAAGAGGGGGCGGATTGGGAGTTTTATCACAAAGGAGGGGTGATGCAGACGTAATTGCAAGGCTGTGGAGAGGCGTGTGGGCCGGTAGCACCACATTGGGCAGGGGAATGGAGGATGAAGCTCGGCAGTTTTAGAATCAAGGTATCAGGAGGGGGTTCAAGGGTCTATATAGTTAAGTTTAGCTCAGCTCCTCAGTGAGCAGTAGAAGACCTCAATTCAATTGATCTATCGAGTGCTCATGGCCTACAACAGTACAATTAAGCTGAAGAGCTGAGAAGATAAGTTCTCAGGGTAATTTTTGTCCCGGATGCTTGTTTACCCTGCTTCAACGTCATTTCCGTATCCATCGTCATAATCCCAGCCGAGAAGTGGTGGGGGCGCGGGGTAATTCGGCTGGCCACGTGATATATTAAAATACATGGGGTCTATCACGTGAATATAATAAGGGACTCATAGAAAAGGGTCCATCAAGGTTACGTCTTTACATCGATATTTGATATTCCATGTCTGATTTCGATATTATTCTCACAGGTTATTAGTTCTGCTTCCTGCTCAATTCAAACTCCCTTTGTCCTGCTTGCACCAAATATGAAACATATCACAGAATAAAGAATATGAAATAGTGAATGGCTGGGGATTATCATCTCGGTTCCGGCCGAAACAGGCAGCTCTCCGGAACTTCTTTCCCAACCGTCCGTCTAACCGTCAGCCTACGCTACTCATCCCTAGTCGTTCCCTACGCATCCCTACTCTTCCCAGCCTTATCGACGTCAACGTGCAGGACGCGAAGCGCGATCGGGTCGTGAATTGTCATATTGTAAACAAATTATTCCGGGGAAAAAGAAGCTCAACGACTCTATCTCCTCCTTTATCTCCACTAAAGGTGTCAAAACTGCCAAAAAGCAACGCTTCTTTCAGCCTAATCCTGCAGATCTGAAATAGGTATAGCTATAGGTATAGGTACTTCTCCCCCTCTTTGTCTCCTTCTACTTTTTTTGTCCGATCTCGTTTGCATCTACATCTACATTTCAAGCTTTCCATCCAAGACTTCAAGCTTTCTTTCCCAGCCTTATATATATCCAAGGCTAAGACCCTTTCTCTTAAACCAAAGATCAACAACCCCAGATCCACAAGATCACCAAGATCAACCCGGCCAGCCATTCCAAGCCTCACTCATGGCCTCTCACCTTTTTCTCTCCGAGGCTCCCCCTCTCAACCCAGCCTGGTTGGCATACGAAAAGGCAAACGGCCTCGTCGACGCCCCGGCAGCCCAAGAAAACATCACCCCCGCCGATGCCCTCAGACTCCGCCAACGAAGCTACGCCAAGTCCTGCCGTGACCGCAATGAGCGTCTAACCTCACCCACCAGCCTCTACCACTCCCTCCTCTCCGACATCCAAACCCACCCCGACTCCACCCAATCCCCCGATGGCGCCACCATCCACCTACGCATTTACATCCCCACCACCCTCTCCCACCCCCAAGACTTCATAATCTACTACCACGGCGGCGGCCTCTGCGTCGGCGATCTCGACAGCGAAGACCTCCAGTGCCGCCGCCTCGCCAAAGACCTCGGCATCAAAGTCGTCTCAGTCGAGTACCGTCTCTTCCCCGACCACTCCCCCGACACCGCCGTCGCCGACGCATGGGCCGCCTTCCTCGCCATCGCCAAGCTGTGGAAATACAACGCCGACCAGCAGCCCGGCCGCGTCTATATCGTCGGCAGCTCTTCCGGCGCACAACTCGCGGCGCAGACGGCGCATCGCGCGCGCGGCACACCGTATCTGATTTCCGGCCTCGTCCTCCGCTGCCCCGTCACCGTCGACGCGAGTAGAGGCGGAGTTTCAATCCCCCAACGCTACGAAGACAAACACACCAGTTTCAGCCCCTCATTCGGGACGAATCTGCTCTCATTCGATCCCGAGAACCAGCTCCCCATCGCGCTGGACATGCCGCTGAACTCAGATAGCTTTGCGGGGATGCCGCCGATGTTCCTGCAGCTGTGCACGAATGATATCTATTACAGCGATGGGGCGTGCTATGCTGATGCGCTGACGGGGGCGGGGAATGATCTGGTGACGGATGTTTTGGAGGGGTGGCCGCATACGTTTTGGTTGAAGGCGCCGGAGCTGGAGGAGGCGGGGCTGGCGGATGGGAGAGTTATTGCGTGGCTGAAACAGCGAATTGGGACGGAGTAAGGGAGCATAGATGGCAGATTGATTTTTTTTTAGATGAGATGAGATACCAAGGGATAGAGGGAGCGAGAGATACCACACAAAGGGCTGGTACCGTTTGTAGCTACAGAAGATATTTTCGAGACTCAATTCAACCAATTCAACCATAAATTCAAGTTAATAATGTTCGGGTGCATATGTAGATAGTTTAATAACCACCATTACACTAGTTATTTATAACTCCTCATAGAGTCAAGTCATGTCATGCCATTAAGTTCGCTCATGGGGATATCAAAATCGCGCACAACCCATATAAAATCTGCGCCCGCTCCTCATAAAAAAGGTATTCCTCTCCCCCAAACGCCCATCACCAAACATACGCACCCTTCGCTTCCACAACCCCTCACCCAAATCTCAACACAATCTTCCAACTCAGCGCCCTCGCTTCCCTAATCGAGCACGCAATACAATTCCGCCCCTTCCTACTAACGAGCGCATTATACCCCTTCTCCGCGCACCACGCTCGCGCCAACATCTCGAGATCACTGCCGAAGCGGCGCTTGCGAGAGACATACGCGCTCTGCGCTGGGTGCGCGTCCATGGTTGCCACCTCCGGTGGGTCCGGCTCCGTGCAGTCGATGACGAAGATCTCGGTGCTGGAGGTGTGGAGGGAGAGGAGGGGTGGTGGGGAGGCGGGAGAGGCAAAGACAACGGAGGAGAGAGTGTGGCGGGAGAAGTTGTAGGATTTGTGGAGGGCGTGGCCTGGATTTGTTAGTGGGGAGGCTTGGCAGAGGTAAGACGGTGAGCTTACCAGTGAATAAAGTGTGTGGCCCAGAGGATGTACTGTCAAGCTGTGCCGCGTGTTGTCCTGGGCTTGTCGACGATTGGATTAATCGCGTGTGTAGCGATGGGACGCAAGGGTGGGCAGTGACAAATTGAACGTCGTATGTCAGTGCAAAATTCATAGATCTCGTTGACTGATCAGATGGCTTGACGGTGAATTGCAACATGGCTGAATATGTACGAATCTTAGGATGATCCGCAGAATTGACGCCAGGTCCATTCTCGTTAATTGGTGTGGACTCAGCGGAGTCGAGGCCAGTAAATAAATCGAGAGATTCCAATACCACCTCCATGTTAACTGGGTCAGGGACATCGGGTGGTGGCAGGGTGAAGTCTCCTGGAAGAATCGTCCTAGCATCTCCATCTCCGAGCACGTGAGACTCGCGCTCCACAGTAGATTTTTTCCAGATACGGGCTGCATGAGAACCTTCTTCTCCATCTGAACGAGGCTCCAATTCTACGTCAACACTCACCCATCCTTCGACAACTCCCTTTGGCTTGATGGGGGAGGATAGCCAGCCCATGCATTCACTTGCACCCTTCCCGGCAGCAAGAACCCTACCAATGATGCAAGCTGTGCTCCAAAAGCTTTGCCCTGAGTATACGAAGCCGCCATAGAGATTAGCATCTCCTCCGAGACGAGCGACCGCAACTTCGTCATTCTCAAGCAACGTGGACATCATTAAATGGCTCAATCCCTCTCCAGGTAAAATAAGGCCCGTCAGGTATGATTTTGAGAGCCATCCTGAAGGATGAAACATGTTCGGTGGCCCACCGAAAGTCAGACCTCTTCTGATTCCTGGCCGGCCAATTCCCGCGAAATAGGATGACCTTTGTGTAGTCATGGATAGGGACGTTCCAGTCTGTGGTGCGCGGTTGGCGGGAGTGTTGGCAGTGCTTTCGCTTCCTTTCCCAAGGTCTATGGCAAATTTCTCAGCAATGCGCTCCGCTTCCGGCCACCTCATCTTTCGAGAGAAGCGGAGCAGTCCATTTATTTGCCTCTTCTGGCGCCTACCGTGGAATTCAATCGTGTGGGCGTGGATAGGGTCAACCTCTTCATGCTGAGGAGTTACAGCTTGTTTAATTGAAGACAGCCAACCTGAGCGTCTCTCGTGCTCCGATGGCTGTTGTTCTGAGGGTTTGGCAGCCTGCGTGATCTGAATATTCTCAAGCCACAACCTAGCCAGTAAAAGTGACCATTTCACAGGTCGTGTGACATCTTTTTCGAACCTCTGTATTTCTTCCACTGTTATAAGTCGAGGGTCCTGCTGTGCCTCTCGGCTAACTGCATCGAGTCTAACAACGAGCTCGCAAGACAGTAGTATTTGAAGGAGAAGCCAAAACTGCTGGCTCTCATGTCTGTGTTCTTCTTCTTCGCCACCGACTTGATATTGCTCATCTTGGTCAGGTTGGTAAGACGGGCCCCAAAGGGTCTGTCCAAGCCTTATCCGCCATTCCACATTGCTGAAATCGACCCAGATCCCAGGCTCTGTGAGAACACTCACTAGAGTCTCAATTTGTACATGGAAGCTGGTGGGATCATCTGCATCAGTGACGCGCGTCGGTGGGAATAAGACCTGTGTAAAGAGTTCTGTGTACATCTCCACTGATGTCTTGGTAACTGCAGGCTTTTCATGGTATGATAATCCCATCTCGGTCAATTTCGACACAACTGAAGCTTCACTAAGCGGCTTTAGTCCACGCTTCTTCTCTTTCAGAAATTTGGCTCTGAGTGATCGTATAGTTTTCTCATCCAGATGAGATTTTTCTTCGTGAAGTGCATCGGCAACAGCAACTTCGAGCGCCGCCTGAAAACCAACTGTCCCTCGTTCCAAGCCTTGCATACTAAGCATATTTGGCCTCTCTTTGCAGCGAGGGACAAAGTGAGGTATTTTCTTCCCATTCTCCTCAGTAGCCCCTTCGACAATCACATCTCCTTTTTGCTTCCGAATGATATGCGGGGTTGTGGTGACGCACCCCCAGGCTTCGTCTTCTATTTGGCCATGGTCGCTCAGATCCCTAATCTCCAATTCCTCGTTCCATGGAAAGGCAACTGAAGGATGAGGCGCTCCGGCATGGTGGCCCTCTGATCGGACAAAGAATTGGGGTGCACCAGAAAAGAGCTTATGTATGTCGGGGAGCGTGAGCGGCTGGATGATTCGCTTCAATTGTATTCCAGCCTTGACGGGCTGCTTGACTGATTCGGTGTGGTTGAATGGCGGTGGAGGAGGCAATGGTTTGTTCGGGTCGGATGTAGGACTCGCAAGATTACCGGCCTTTCCTTGCGCTGGTGTCGTTTGCTGTGCAGAATCGCGGATTAGATGGTGATCATAGCTGGATTACCCATTCGCATCTGGGGTTACACACCTTGGTTTTAATATCTCCGTCAGCTTCAGCTCGCGGACTAGCTGCAGATCGAGTTCTGCTCAAAAAGCTCCGGAAGAAGTCGCCTCGGGTTGACAGTCTCCGGCTGGCTCTGTCCTTTTTGCTGTTGTCAACATTGGCAATATTGTCGCGGGTAACATCATCGCGGGCAGCATCATCGCGGGTCTCAGTCGTTTCCGGCGGTTGTTCAGCCTCGCGCTTCGTTCTTGAGCGCTTGAGAAGCGATGAAAAGGACGGCATTCTCGCTGGAATGAAGACCTGGCTATAACTCCATTGGGAAAGAAGAGGGGACACTTGAATTTCAATTACTGGACAAAATGATGAGGAAGGAAGGACGACAGAAGGTAAATGAAATGCTAGCGCCAAGACTTAGGTCCAGAAGCCTCGACTGACGGCTCCTGCAATATATATACTATAATATGTATAGAGTATTGATTGACATTACCCACAAAATGCACAGCGGTGTAAGTATCCGAAGTTTTGCAGCCGCACTGTAATAAGTTGATTAAGGTATGCTGGTATGTGTGCCCCCTCAGCAGCGCCCCTCAACGCCTCTCAGAGCCCAAGTGGGTGGTGTCATGAAGAGAAACTCAGCCACAGAAACGTGCTGAGTGAGCCACTTAATGGCTGAAATGACTGAAATGACTATCTCCATCAAAAAGTTCGTGGGGTATTGTCAGTATGTGGTGTTGATTGGTGGCATATCCCTGGAAACCAGGTGGAGGGGCGTACTGTGGGCTGGGTGGACTGGGTGGACTGGGTGGGCTTGGATCCCAAATTCTGATACATGCTTAGGACGACACAGAGGAGTCTCCAGCCCCAGATTTTCAAATTGCCTGTGTTCCATATAATCCCATAGGGTAAATAACTCTGCTGCGCCGTCCGAGTACTGTGTAATTTTAGTTATTTGGCACAAAAATGGTGACGCGGTTACCCTTCCCGACGCTTTCCCGAGGCATTACAATTACTGAGGATCTTCAGGGCAGTTAAATGAGTATGCCACTATGGAGTTACTACGGTAAACTTCTTCTATTCCGCCTCGGTAATCGACTATTGCCATATTATCTCCATAGAATTTGAGCTGATATCACATGTCCAGAAACAGGCACAGGGCCTAGTCTAATCCCTTGCATCACATCGAGGTTCTATAGTCAGGATGGGGTATAATATGCCAATCTGACAAGCTGACATCTGAGGTGCATTCCTCACCACTCCATCTCCGCACCCGCCCCCAAAAAGTGTTTGGTGGTATCGTGTTCTTTCATGCAAACCCTCACCGTTGACACACTATTTATACATACAGTCAGATCTGCATACATCACTACACTGGCTTTACCAGATGTATAGGACCGAGGTATGGAACCGGTTTCATGCTGCCACTACTCCCACACCGCCAAATGGCCCTCTCATAAATTCAAATACAACGCCTGAACGTGCCTGGGTATCATACGCCGGATTGTTACGGGTGTGCTTCTTTCACGCTGAAGGTGTCTCGTGTACCACAATGAGTAGGTATTTCGAATCGGGCACAATGACCAGCTCGTACTTTTTGGTTCGCAGTCGTAGTAGCTTAACCTCGTCCTGTAGTCCCCTTTTAGCAGTAATCACTTAGTCATGAGAGGCCATCCTAACCTGTGCATCGAGGCCTTGGACCAGATCTTTTGTGGCGTTCATGTAGTTCCATACCATGCCAGCCAATTCTTCGACCCCATTTTGGTCCTTGGGGCCAGACACAGCATCGTCGGGAACGGTTGCTGGGACTGTTTGGCTTGACCCTGTAGTAGATCGAATCGAGGATAATGAGCCAGATGTATTCAGTATCGCGCCGCTGGTTCGGTCCAGGACGATAGTTGCCAACACTCCGTTCTTCTTGGAGAGACGGTCCAGCGACTCTATGAACTGATCCGCGGAATTCGTTCCCTTGCGCTCGTCAGCTTACAGCCACAAAAATTGAGAAGTAGAAGGCATTTACAGTGCCCAATGGCAGTGATTGCGCCATTGATCCTGCGTTTGTGGTGGTGATGTTCGACGAGGCTCCAGAGCTTCTTGGAACTCCACTCCACCATACCCCAAAATCAGGCTCACACGCGAGGCGCAAGGCACCAACATCGCAAGGCTGAAAAAATAACCACCACGAAAAGAAAGGAAGACTTACAACTATTACTTGATCATACGACAATATGGGTTCCAGTGCTAGGAAAAAGGCCGAGAAGAAGAAGGACTTCAAGGTAATACAATACCCGTCGTCTAATAAATTTTGAGGACGCTTTTCTGACGAACCGCTACACAGAAACCGAAGTTGCGAGTTGGAAAAGCCAAAGCAAAGCCGGATAATTTCACAGACACCAGCTTCAAATCTCGATGTGAGCATATATTTTATTACTACACTCTATTTTTTGCAAACTTCGGGCGAACTATACGTTTGCTGCATTTAACCAATGCACTTGTTTTCTGGCCGACGCCGCACCTTCCCAACTTCAGAACGCTTACTGTAAAATAGCCATCACTGTCAACCAGCAATCCCTCACGACCACTGCACCTTCCTCAGTCATCCAATTCGAACATTACGTCTCCCTCGCCTCTTCTTCCAAATCCGATGCTCAACGACGAGATGCCCTGTCTTACCTCATCACCCAAGTCTCGTCTCAGCCAGTCAATGCACCGATCCCAGTCTCCGCCGCGATCATACTCCCCAAATTTCTCCCGCTGATACTCGATGGCGCGCAGTCCGTACGAACACAGCTGCTAAAATTCCTACGCCTTCTCCCAGCAAAGGATGTTGGTGACCTAGCCGAGCGCGCGCTCCTCTACATCAGAGCCGGAATGACCCATCTCGCCGTCGAGATCCGCAACGACGCCCTGTCGGTTCTAGAATGGCTCGTGGAAACAGCGCCGGAAGCCGTCGTTTCATGCCCCGGCGGCTGGGTGAAGACCCTCAAGGCATTCATGTCCATGATGGGTTGGGCCACCAGCGTAGGCTCGACGAAGTGGTCCGCAGCAGCCAAGGTCACATTCGGGAAGGGTGGGAAGTCGTTCCCAAGGCAAATCACTGTTCTTGCTCAGTTCCTGAAAGCCGGACTGAGCAGGATGGACACTGAGGAGTCTTTCCAGCGCGGGAGCTGTTTCCCGCTCTGGGACGCAGATATACATGTGATCTCCGCGCAGGCGAGTCCCTTCGCACACCTGAACCTCTTCGGGCCTGGGCGCGATGAGGAGGGTGAGATGTACACAGAGCGGGAGAGTCGGCAGCGGGTTTTCCATCTGCGTTTCCACTCGGCCGTCAATAAAGGGATTGAGAGCGCCAAGAAGGAAGGAGGGGAGATGGGGAGAGCTGGAGCGATCCTCGGAAAGGTTGTCACGGAATCGATGGACGATTATGATGAGATGGGCAATCCGACGGATCGCCTATGAAATTCAGTTGAGGGGTTGCATATATGGAGTACAGGTTTGGGAGTTTAGATACCATAGGGTCATGGGTAGAATGATATGGGTTGGTTTATAAAACAAAATATGAAGAAATGATAACATCCATACTCTATATTCAGTCTTTTAAGGGTGAATTTTATTAATATATAGCTATATATTATAAATTAAGCCTTTACAACCTATTAGAGCACATATTATACTTATATCTAAGGAGATTATAAATATTGAATATTAAGTATTATAGAATATTCCTAGGATAATTCTTTAAAAATAACAATTAAGAAGCAAAAATATCATATACAAATTATTTTAATTTATAACTAATAATTAATAATTAAAAGGGTATTATCTAGTAAATATTACTAATTATTAAAAAGGCTATAAAAAAGTAAGACTTAAAAGAGGGACATATATCTATATTAGAATATTAGTAGAAATGTAACACTATGAAGGGGTGTTAACATTTATATTAAAGAGTTAACAAAAAAGTAACATATTATATAATAGTGGTATGACTTATATTAAAAATGTTAACACTTTATAAAAGGATGTTAACATTTATATTAAAGAGTTAACAGAAAGGTAACGTTTTACATAATAGTGGTACCACTTATATTAAAAGTGTTAACACTGATATTAAAGAGTTAACAGAAAAGTAACATTTTATATAATAAGTGTTAACACTTTATAGTGTTACCATACTTACTAATAGTAGAGACAAAGACCAACTACTATAAATACTTAGCTTCCTTCCCCTCTCCTTTATCCTTCTTTCCTTATCAACCCACCCCAATTCTTATCAAAGCTAGCAGCCAATAGCAGCCTGCCAACAGCTGTTCAGTACAGGTAGCAGCTAAAATTTAACAATCAGCAGCCCTTATCTGAAAGCCCACAACATTCTGCATAACTCTCCACCTATATTTATACTAAGGCACAGCAACTGCACTGATTGAGAAGCCAGAAGGGTCAGGTGTAACCCTTGCCAACTTTGGAAGCATTATTACAGGTAAGACAGACTCACCACATCATTATTTGACTTTGGCTTCACTACCTTGACCTCTTGTACTGTACTGTACTTGTACACTCCTGGTCTCCATAACTCAGATCACAGGTTACACTGTGACTCGCGCACAAGATGAAACTGCTAAAATCGTGAATCCACCACAATTTCATTTGTTAGACTGCATCACAGCAGGCTGTCGCTGACCCTCTGTGGGTTCTTCAAGCGATTTCATTTTAATTTGAAGACGAGTCTTCTGGGAATCAACTACAGGGAACCAAGTGCAACCTACAGTCCAATACATCTTCTGGCCAACCTCGACACTCGACATGGCTTGTAAGGGCACCAGTATGCAGGCTCATCTGCACGCAGCCTTTACGCCAGCTCAATATCACCCGTTTTTACTTTCAGAGCTGTATTTCTCCTGGGCTTGTTTTCCGAAAGCACCAATTCCCGTAGTGACCAACGGCAGGCCCTCTGCTACGTTGGTGTTGTTTTTCCCTTTGTTCAAAGCGCGTTCTTTTGAACTCTGTTCACGTGTTCCTTGTTGGAATACTTATTACTTTCCAAGGATGGAGATTTTACATTTAACATCATTTGTCATAGCACCTACTTTTGCTTTTCTTGCACTATACAATGGCTAACTTGGGAGACCAGATCGTTCCTGAGACACAAGGTACGATTGTGCTCAAGGGCCTGACATGCCGCCGCCACGATCCCAGGGTTCATCCCGGCCATCCTCCTCTTCTCTGATGGTCTCCCAAGATGGCTATGTGCCTCCAGTCAAATATGATCCCAGCGTCCGTGTTAAAGCGGAGAGGGCGGAAAGTCCCATTGCCGTTGTTGATAATGACGATGACGACTTCGTCGACGTAGACGATGAGGCAGAAGGGCTTCTTGCCGATGCCGAAGGAGTCGCCATATACTCGGATGCCGACTTCAAGATACGCCAAGTTGCTTCCCCATTTATTGTACAGCGCACACTTGGGAGCCTCTACAGTATGTCACTTACCACGATTGTGCTCTATTTAACACTGACAAGATAGACTTGAGCAAGACTAAATATCTGAAGCTGGACCCTGAGTATCAGCGCGATGTTGTCTGGGATGAATCAAGGTCATCTGGCCTCATTGCTTCAGTCTTACAAGGCTACTTTATCCCCCCGATCATTTTCAACGTGACAGAGCAATTGGAAGTCCTCGATGACGGCACCGAATCAACGCGGCACTACCGGATTTGTGTTGACGGCAAGCAGCGCCTCACCTCACTTCAGAAGTTTATGGAGGGCAAAGTCGGAGTAACGGACTCATCGCATCCACCAAAGAAGTGGTTTTACTGCCACCCAATTGTCGACGGTGTCGAAAAGACATCGACTCATAATATCCTCCCACAGAAAACAAAAGAGTTTTTTGAGTCACGAATGTTTTGCTGCTATGAATACCAGAAACTCATGCCGTCTGTTGAAGAGACGATGTTCCAGCTCGTCCAACGCGGGATGCCGCTCACTCCAGCTGAAAAAATGCGTGCTCTTTCGACACCATGGGCAAATTTCGCCAAGCAGTATGAGATTGATTACCCAGCAGTCCTCACTCTGGGTAAACAGAGTAGGGCCTCGGGCTTCCGCCAGGTCATGACCATATTTTGTCAAATCATGGAAGTCATGTCTCCAAGCGCCGACAGGAAAAAGAACAAAGAAGGGGCAGGCTGGAAGCCAAACTACCAGGCTACCCCAGCAAATCTCACAAAACTGCTTATGGATACGCAGTCCCTCAATGAAAGCGTGAAGAGGAAATTCAAGAAAGTCTTTGACAAATATGTTGAGCTCATCGAATCGTGCTCGAAACCGGATAAAGATTCGCCTACTGGATTCACTGTCAAGGAGAACAGTTGTTTTGCACCTGCCCCGGCGGACCTAAAGAACAGAGGGGTTTTTCATGTCAAGACCTTCTCACCACTCGAGGTTGTTGCGACCGCCATCCTGCTTCTCCGCCACATGGACGATAGGACCAATAAAATGTTAGAAGGAGACATAATGGAAATGCGCGTCTACCTGCGCCAGAAGAACAAGGACCTACGGTTGAACAATACATGTTGGGCAGATTCCTACGAATACATCGATAACGATATGATCCTGCTCCGCGGTGGCGCGGGGGCTTCCAGACGTCGCGCGCCTCCTGTGCCACAGACCAGTATCCCTATCCAAATTGATAGCGATACCGATGACCAGGCTGCGCGACGCACTTCCACACGCAGAAACGGCGAGAGGTCATCCACGCTGGCAATGCGCGGAGCAGATCCAACTACCAATACAAGACCCTCTCGGTCAGGGAGAGTCGATATGAGAGCTTTGACAGCATTACTTGAGAATGGCGAACCGATGACGACAGACGGGCCATCAAACTCGCACGCTGCATGGACGGCTCCGATGGCACCAATGGCTCCGATGGCTCCGATGGCTCCGGTGGTACCGACTATCCAGCCTCGGAAGCGCCTCCATGGATCTGATGGCAGCACAGGGACTAGGCGTGTTCGGTCGAGAGACTGAGATGCGCGCTGATATTTTGATATCAGCATACCCTGCTAGTGGGGTTACGAAGTCATGTATTCGGGCTGAGATTTGCACTGCCTGACGCACTGCCTTGGGGAGCTCCGCCATCTTTCGACCCTTCGCTCTATCTCGCGGCCCTTTGCAGTATGTCGCGTTAGCTTGCATCTTGCAGTCCCTCCCCGCCCTCGAATTGATCTCCCTTTTCGCCTGATATTCACAATAATTCCGCAAGCAAAAATCACATAGAACCGCAGACACATTCCCAATCTACGCTCCTAATTTTTGGTTCTAGCTTTGCGAATCTTTCATTACACTGCCGCTCTATCATCTACGCGCTCAGTTTACAATAACGCGACGATTTAACGAAAACGATTACGCCGACCTTCCCAAAATATCTCTAAGTTTTCGTCACCGGAGATCGGCGCCACACGCAACTCGCCTATGCAGATATTTATGCAGTCCCAGGCTTTTCATTACCCCCACCATTTGATTTCCCAGTTCCCAGTGCATATTTGCCTGATTTTGACGGATGAGAGCCGTCTGGGTGCTTGGCTGTTGCCATGGAAGGATCGACGTGTTGCACACTAATGGACGGAGGGACGTTACACGGAGGGTTAGAAGGAGTAGCTTATTATCGCGTCACAAAATGCAAGGCTTTCAAAGATCATACTTCGTTGCTATATTCCATGTGCTTCTGAACATGCTGTCTCCCTTGGCCAAAGTTCCCACAAGCCCCCATCCTATCAGGTAACTTAACTCCATTTGCCACCACTCATCCCAATATTGACGCCCCCCCCCTTGTGTAATGACACTTCCCGCAGTCCCAATATCCACCCCTTGTGTAATGATTCATCCCGAACCCTGGGCTCAGCTACCCCCTGACCGCCACTTCATGACGCCAAATCCACGGTGCTTCAGACACCAACGTGTCGGCGTCGCCTGGCAACCCCTCCATTCATTACACTAACCAGTCTCCCGGGACCTCCCCATACTCAAATATTCAATATCCCCCCTTTCTCTGCCCTTTCATGTATCCCCTGCTTGCGACCCCTCCTGTCCACCTCCGGCCACCGTCTCCTCTCCCAGCACTTTCGACGCAGCCATGAACCTATCACCCGCATTAGCCCCAATTCCTACCTCCCGCACCCCAGAACCAAAGAAAGGAGAAAAACTCACAGTCCCCCATGCCACCCTCCCAGCCCCCGTACACACTCAGCCTGCACACTCGTCATGCGCACCAGATTCTCCAGATCCGCCAGATTGGCGCTCAGCTGCGCCAGTTGCGCATGGAGGTGGGACTGTAGCGCGCGGAATGTCAGCTAGTTTCACTAATATACTACGCGCTCAGCTCGGGGGTTTCGGAGCAGAAGATCGCGGCGAAAGGGGGGGGCGTACAAGTTGGCGCGGCTTGATGCTGCTCGGTGCTGTGCTCAGGCGCGGGGGCCCGCGTGATGAGGATGCCATCCCTTGCTTTGATTGAAGCTCCCTGGGCGCGTCGCGTTGCTGGTATGGTATGATATGTCGTTATATACTGTCGCTTATGTTATCGACGGTGGTGATGACAGCGACTGTTAGCTTGACTGCTAGTATCGAGAGTTGTGGTGGAATGTGGGGTTGAGGACGCGATTGGAGCGCGGGTGTGTTTGTGTGTCGTCGTTGGCGGGGCGGCAGGGGTTGGGTTGAGCGAGCTTGGAATTGGAGTTGGCGCGTGTGGTGCGGAGTATACAGTGGGACATGTAACGTTCGGAGAACCTCCCCCTTCTCAGAGCCACAGATTGTCGGTTGCGTATCGACGGTATACAAAGCACAAAAGCATGAGTTCAAAACATTCAAAGCACAAGTATGAAGCACGAGTATGAGTGCTACAGGGCAAGAGTATTCGTGGTGCTCTTGACGTTTACTCAAGCCAAGGCGACACTCTATGTTTAAAGTGCTTTCGATAACGTCGTGCACTCGCCTCGTAATGCCGCTCTTCCTACTGGTTCAATGAACGATGAAAGGTTTGGAGAAGAGTTTCATCGGACCGCCTGGTGATCTGGAGGGTCCGACGCGTGGAGAAACAGAGACAGCGAGCTGCAGTAGTCAATAGTATGCCCATTGTAACGTCCACTCTGTTTCTCGCACTCGCATTCGGGTTCGCAAGAGCCGGTCGATCGATATGCGGGCTAATATATACCACAGTGCGGAGCACTATACTCTAACTACTCTAAAAATGTCTCTGGCCTGCACAAATCCGGGACAGCGCCCAACCGATGCGAACCTCCTGCCTCCACATGCCTGTATAATTATGGAATTGTTATGAAATATTTATCCTCATCTCGCGTGGACGCTGTTGTGCTCTCTCTTCGGGATCGGGAAGAGGCCAGACCGAATATATTGAGCAGGTACAAGCCAAGGGGCTTAGAGACATATTTACATATTTATCTATCCACGGAAGCGAAGCAGGATATTGTAACACAACATCTCATATTGCTCATCTCGCCCCATTGGGGAAGCTGTTTTTTGGTTTGAGTATATGCGAAGAAATGTACTGGTCAAGCCACCGGGCACTAGCAGCGCCCACAACGTCCACTAAAGGAATATCACGATGGACATCTACTTACTTTACCAAATGAGCCATTTTCGACAGGGCTATTACTCCGCAAAGCGTCATCTGATGGCGACTCACAGACGAGGAACTATGCGTGGCATGCAGATCGGACTCAAATGAAACCGACGATGCCCTAAGTTTCGCTGTCGCGAACTTCGTACTCGGTCATTGCCTGATCGGCGCTTTCTTGCGGGGAAGATGCCTGGGCAACTTGTGACGAAGGTAAGACATATTTAAATGGCGCTTCCATTTATGTTCATATGAACTGCTCATCGTCCTCGTTTTCTGTTTTCTGTTCTCTGTCTCACCTCGTCCTCGATATTCTTTCTTCCATATCATATTTTCTTGCCGTCCCCTATCTTGCTTCCTGGCCACTGGCCCCACCCTAAATCTCTCGTCTTCCCACTACAACGTGGTCGAGATAAACAGCAGATCTACAGTTGTAGAACAGGGCCAGTCAAACCCCTTCAGCATGTTTGTCGATGCCCTTAAGGACTTCGCGGCTCAGTCCCCTGCCGCAGCAAGCCTTGCCGGCGTCCTTCTCGTCGCCACTCTCGTATACTGCTTCATCCAGCGCCCACAGCGCCTCAACTTCCCTGTTGTTGAGCTTGGAGGAGACATAGGCTATGATCGAGCTCTTGACGAGGGTTTCTCAAAGGTACGTCAAAACCGTGACTATCAAACACAGGATTAGACATGGGTACTAACATGACGAAGTATCCCGACTCACCTTTTGTCCTACCAACAAACCCGCCAACTGTTATCCTTCCGCACGCGTGTGTAAATGAAGTTAAATCGCTCCCGGAAAACAAAGTATCATTCTTAAAAGATGTCCAGCATATGTTTACTTGCAAGGTGACTGGCATCGGGGAAGACTCACATGAGACGATCTCGGCGATTAAGATCGACCTTACCAGGCACCTCGCCGGCATACTAGATGGACTCCAGGATGAGACCCGCTACGCCATCGACTCCGAGTTTGGGCCCTGTGAAGATTGGACACCCCAGCCCGTGTACTTCAAGCTCACCCGTATAGTCGCACTCCTCAGTGGCCGTGTCTTCGTCGGTCGGCCCTTAAGCCGAAACGAAGAGTGGCTCAAGGCAACAATCAACTACACGTGGGCTTGCATCCAGGCTGCCGACGCCTGCAAGAGATATAACCCATATCTCCGTAACATTGTCGGCCCCTACCTAAAGGAAGTCAAGAACCTGAAGAAGCACCGCCAGGACGGCGCCGACCTGCTCCAGCCACTCCTCAATGACCTCCTCGAGAGAGAGGCTAGCGAGAAGCCTGGGTTAGACGAGTTCGACGATGAGAAGGCAACATTTTGCTCGTGGGTGCTGAAATATACAGACGAGAAGCAACGCAACAGCTCGCTGCACTTGGCCAACGCCCAGATGGGCCGTAAGTATCTCCATTCCCACGTAAAACTACACGCGTACTAATGGTCGGTCCAGTATCATTCGCAGCTATCCACACCAGCTCCATGGCACTGTCGCAGGTAGTCTTTGATCTCGCCGCACGCCCTGAGTATATCAAGGGTCTCCGCGAGGAGATTAAAGAGGTTCTCACTGAAGACGGCTATGACATCGATGGCGAGGGATTCACGAAGTTGAAGAAATCCTCCTATACCAAGCTCCGCAAGCTCGACAGCTTCCTGAAAGAAAGCCAAAGACTCTCGCCCCCTGGAATAAGTTCGTCCCTCCCACCCCCTCAAGCCACCGCATTCTAACACGACACCCAGCGTCTATGCAACGCGTGACAACTTCCCCGGTTACCCTGTCCACCGGCCACACCCTCCCCACCAATACCCGCTTTGCCTTCGCCTCCCAAGCCATCCACTGCTCCCCCCGTACCACCACCTTCTCTCCTGAATACAACCCGACCGCCTACTCCCCACCCAACGTCTTCGACGGCCTCCGCTTCTACAAACTCCGCGAAATGCCCGGCAAGGAGAACCGCCACCAGTTCGTCACGACGGCTCCCGACAGCCTGGTTTTCGGACACGGAATTCACGCATGCCCCGGACGGTTCTTTGCAAGCAATGAGATTAAGGTTGTGTTGATTGAGCTGCTCAGGAATTGGGATTTCAGGCTAAAGGGGGACACGAAGGGGAAGGGAGGTGAGAGGCCGCCGAACTTTATTAAAGAGAGCTCGTGTATACCGAATATGCAGGCGGTGTTGGAGTTTAAGAGGTTGGAGAGCAATGAGTGCGTGTAAGTGCTATGCTTGAGGAGGGTGAGGAGGTTTTGAATGGGAATTTCGCATCGGCGTCTACCGACGAATAGTGTAGTGTAGCTATTTTGAGGATTAGTCTGGCTAGCTATGATGAAACGAAATGATGACTATTCTCTCATGTATTTCTTTATGTTTTATTGCATGGATCACTTTTACCGTAGCAAGACCAGGCCTTGTGAGAGCTGAACTGACACAAAATAGAGTACAAGCTCCCCCAAAAGTCAAGTTGTTAAAACAGTGCCCAGAGATGCCTCTCGTCAGCTGTGTCATATCGGAAACCAAAGCATGTTGATCTGATGGGTTAAACGAGTGTATATTGTTTGGAGAGCAACGTCCTGAGCCAGCGCCAGGATATTGCACTCAGTGAGTAAAACTAATCCTAAATAGTGCTATATGAGAGAGTAGGATATGATAATATCGAACGCGGAATATGAACACGTTCATTTCCTAAAAATCATCTACACATTGAACTTGGCGTGCCACCGCCACATTGGCACCCACCCATACCCATACAGACGCAGCCGCCATTAAGATCGTTTGTCTCATCTGTGTCATAGGCAACTCCCGCACATTCAGTCTGCCCTGCGCAACAATCTTCAATCAATTTCTGAGCTGCGACGCTAATAGCAGCGAAGTCTGTGGCTATGCCCTTTGGCATGAATCTCACTTCGCATTTGACATCGTTATAATTCGAGTTTGCGTTGCCGTCGGCTAGTCCGTGTGGTGGTATCTGCCCTCTTGCAGCGACACATTCATTCTTGGCAGCTTTTCCACAACCAAAACATCTTGCTACCAACTCTGCGTCAGCAAAACTGCCAAGGAGCATAAGGCTTCCGAGCAAAAGCTTTGCAGAGAACATTGTCGTTTGTTATTTCTCTTGGGTTTTCGAGAAACTAGCCGCATGGTTAGTGTCATTGCCAGATGATCAAACAGGGTAGAAGAGCTTGGACGTACTGTTGTGGATAATATTTTCTTTAAAAATCTGAGAACAAGGCTGATTGAGATCGGGTTTGGATACAGAGATAGTTGCAGAGGATGCTGTTGAGAGTGATTTCTTTAACACCTGGGTGGGATTGTACTGACATATATATACTAGCTAATACATCACATTGTACAGTAATATTCCACATTATACAACTTGCCATGTCCTTTGTTGGTTATTCCTTCTTGTCCCTTGTTGGTTATTTCGTCCTTCCTGATTTAGCTTGTATAATCGAGGGAATATTTACAATCTACTGATTACAGTGGATACTAAAGTACAGGTGGATTATATAAACGGGTCCTTTATAGAACATGACTATAAAACCAACAGCGAAGGATTTTAGAGCCTTTTAGATAAGTAGATCGCAGTTCATAAGAGAATATATTAGGAAGTGATCCACATCCCGGTTGTCAGATGCTTAAGTCTCGTGGTTAGTATTGCTTCAGTCTCAGCATCGTCTCAGCTGAATTATCACATTCGTTCTATGAGAGATTTAGCACTCTCCCTGATTAGCTCAGTTTATGATCTTTTAATTATATACTCTGTATCCATTACCGAGCTCTTACAGTTTGTCGTGCAATACATACGATCACAATTGGGACTTGTTGCATCTCGAACGCGAGACTCTTTAGTTTGGGCACACTGCAACAACCAACAACCACACTCAGGATCTACTGTCTAACGAGGAAGCAGCATATATTCCTGTCGGCTTGACATAGAAAGGATCTTGTTAGTGACGATCAATGGGGCAATGCTGTTGGAAACGTTTTGAAATGCGCAACTAAGCATACTTATTGTTGGATGCCAAGGAATTAGCTATACTCGCTCATGAGTGAGTATAGCTTACCGTTCGGCCGGAATACATATAATAGAGCCAATTGAATTATCTAAATTTCTCACAGTTCTACGTAGTTTCCTAAGGAGTAGCCGAAACCCTGAGCGTTGGCTTACCCCCATAGCAGTTGATTATACTGATAACTGCGGCCAACCAGGCCAATGGGACAGACACCATTAGGAAACGCTCCCAAAATAGGGCGAACTCTTTAGAAAATCCCGAGATTTCCCCACAATCTCCAACAATTAGTACGCTTAGTGGGAGTTTCAGAACATTTCCAACAGCGTTGCCCCATCGATCGTCGTTGAAGAAGATCCTTCCTACGTCATACCAACAGATCGCCCATCAGCGAGGAGAGCTCACCGTTCGGCAGGAACATATGCAAAATTATAACATCGAAGTGCGGAGCAGCGACTATGAACTACAACCTATTAATTCGACAGAGTGGTATGAAGTCTTTCTTCTTACAGTACACTCATATTGCTCACCCTACTCACCCTGATCACGCTCACTTCACCCCTTGAGGCGGCAAGGGGCTCAGATTCAGGTTCCACGCTATGCCTATTGGCACGATTGAGAGTAAAAAGCAAGCGGCCTACATGCTTGTGCATGGCAGAGCGGACGGGATGCCCGATTCTCTTGAGTCCATGGCCGTATGTGGATGATCTTCTCAAGCTTTGAAAGATATGTAACCTTACGACACGAAGTGGGAAATTAATTAATGAATTTCTATCCGCTATAGGTGGCATTCGTATATCATGACTCGTAACAAACAGTCCATGCCATAGCTTCGCCAGGCTGGAGGTGGACATGTAGGTTAACCCGTTAACGCCGCCGACCCGATATTCTAACGCCCAAGCCTCCCGTCGCGTTCCCATGCTTAAATCAATGGCCCTCGTAGTTCGTGGTGTACCGCCCTATCGCCAAGCTACCCAGGAAGACGCCGCCCAGGACCGAGAGAAAGTATCCCACGTTCATAGTCATAACCGCCAACATGCTGCGATCTGTCAGTTTCAAGCTACAACCATAACCAGGGTGGGAATGAGGGTCACATACAGCAAGTATCCCACGCCCGCAATAACCGTATCCACCGCCGCCCTCAATGGATCAACGCTCACCCTCCACGGCCTCGTCGTCTCTCCTCTCCGCTGCACAACCAATACCTCCTCTTCCACGCCATTCTCACTCAGCACCACGGTCTTCGCATCCTTATGCGCCGCAACCGTCTCTTTCAGCCCCTGCTTCCCCGCTACTGCAACATATCGGCGGTGTAACTCGGCGTCGAGCCAGCGTGCTTCTTGGCGCGCTTTGAGAGCGAGGAGGACCCGGAAGAGGACGGCGAGAATGATGAGGAAGATGCAGGTGCCAGCGTAGGAGCCGGTGCCTGTGGGGGTCCAGCCGGTGCCGAAGAGAGGTGTGGAAGGGTTGTTTTGGAAGGTCATGGTCATGGAACCCATGGAGCCCATGCCGGAGGAGCCGTGGGACATATCCATGCCGTCCATACCGTCCATGCCATCGCCGGAGGAGGGGGAGGGGGCGGAAGTTGCGAAAGGGTTATCAGCCATTGTTACTGGTTGCGTCTATGTGTTGAATTGAAGGAAGATTCGGTCTCTCGATTCCTGCTGCGACGTTGCTGCTTCGTTTGAGGTATTCGCTCTCGAGTCTTCGGTCAGCCTTGTTCAGCAACCAGCTGTTTTCTTAATCCGGCGCTCCTTATAAAGCTTCCTATGAGCAAGATTGCGCTCCAAAACGTGCTCAACGCGCTTACGTAGGAAGGGCGCAGAAAAGTCTGATAATTATACGAGCGGACTATATGGAGAAGGAGGAAAGAAAAAAGGTGAGACGATAAACTCGCTCTCTTGGCCACCTACCTCGTGGGACCACCGGCCATGGCGCCGTCGCATTGCTGCGCTACCCTGACGTCTTTCTTGTGCGGTGGTTCTGTGAAGGGTATCTCTCGCAAATGTGCTCACTTAGTGGCCAATGGGAGCACCAAAATTGCTTGGGCGGGGCGGAAGGGACGAGCGTCAGGGCGGGATTTAGGGCGGAGGGGCGGATGTCTGGGAGCCGCACGCTTGGCGTTTTGGAGGGGTAAAGAGGAGTAGGGGTTATATAAAAATACATGCACCTCTTGATGGGTGGTAAATTGAAAAGTTCATATATTATGGACTTCACAGTGAATTGGGGAAAGAGCGATTGTTACAATTACAACATCCATTACGTTTCACGACGGATAGCGACAGGTGACGCAAGTTAGGTGCAACCCTCGTTTTTGATCATAGGATATATTTTTGAACTATTTTAAAAAGATCCCAAGAGCACACGATCTCCGTCTCTTATCAAGACTGTTCCTACAGATATCATTCGCTGGAAAGCAGGTCATCAAACAAATATACAGACGCGCCCCATTGTCCCCTGGCCGTCATCGCTATGCGAGTAGCAATCTACAACTTCGAGGCTGGCGAGTTCGTGCCCACGCTGGTGATCTCGTTGTAAAGCAACGAGGTTAAGAAGTCGGCGTAGTCCTCACCAGTGATCTGGCCAGCAAAGTACTGGGCAGCGAGGTGGTACTTGTTGCCCTTCTGAGCCTTGGAGGCCAGCTCCTCGGTCTGCTCCTTGAGAAGCTTGAGTGCGTATGCCTTGTCGACCTTCTTGCCATCGGCGGTAGAGACGCCGTGGCGGACCCACTGCCACAGCTGACTGCGGCTGACCTCAGCGGTAGCGGCATCCTCCATCAGGTAGTTGATGGGGACACAGCCAACGCCACGGAGCCATCCCTCCATGTATCCAAGACCGATGTTCAGGTTCTTGCGGATACCCTCCTCGGTGATTTGACCGGGGACGTTCATGTTGAGGAGGTCGTTGGCGGTGATCTTGACATCCTCGCGGCGAACGAAGTACTGGTTGGGGGTTGGCATATGCTTGTTGAAGACCTCGGATGCGATGGATGCGAGGGCTGGGTGAGCAACCCAGGTTCCGTCGTGGCCGGCCTTGACCTCACGGAGCTTGTCGGCGTAGACACCCTCCATGGCCTTGTCGTTGGCGGCCTTGTCATCCTTGATGGGGATCTGGGCAGCCATTCCTCCCATGGCGGCGACCTGGCGCTTGTGGCAGGTCTGGATAAGGAGCTTGACGTAGGCGTCCATGAATGGGACGGTCATGGTGACGGCGGACCTGTCTGGGAGGATGAAGTTGGGGTTTTGGCGGAACTTCTTGATCACGCTGAAGATGTAATCCCAACGTCCGCAGTTAAGTCCGGAGCTGTGATCCCTCAACTCGAAGATGATCTCGTCCATCTCGAAGGCGGCCAGGATGGTCTCGATGAGAACGGTACCACGGATGGTGCCTCTTGGCATGCCGATGAAGTCCTGGGCAAGGTTGAAGACGTCGTTCCACAGACGGGCCTCGAGGTGAGACTCCATCTTTGGAAGGTAGAAGTATGGTCCTGCGCCACGCTTGACGAGCTCCTTGGCGTTGTGGAAGAAGTAGAGACCGAAGTCGAAGAGGGATCCGGAGATCGGCTCTCCGTCAACGGTGAAGTGCTTCTCCTCCAAGTGCCATCCTCTCGGCCTGACAATCAGAGTTGGCAGCTTGCGGTCGGTGCGAAGCTTGTACTCCTTGCCGCCGAGCTTGAAGTCCACTTGTCTGCGGATAGCGTCGTAGAGGTTAACCTGACCACCGATCATGTTGGCCCATGTTGGGGCGCTGGAATCTGAGAAAAAATCATATTAGTCTCGTAACTCGGGATTGGGTGTAGCCGGAATCACATACCCTCCAAATCGGCCATATAAGTCCAGACATTCGAGTTCAAGGCGTTGATGATCATTTTACGGTCAGTTGGGCCGGTAATCTCAACTCTGCGGTCAGCCAATCCTGGTGCTGGCACAGCAGCCCTCCATGTCGCATCGTCTCTGATGTGCTTGGTCTCTGGGAGGAAATCTGGGAGGGCGCCCCTGTCAAGCTCGGCTTGTCTGATCACACGGCGGTGGAGGAGCTCTTTCCTCCTTGGGTCGAAGGATCTGTGGAGGAGAGCAAGGAAAGCGATGGCATCCTTGGTGAGAATCTTCTTGTTGGACTCGTTGATGGTGCCAGTGATGTTGACACCCTGGATGATAGAATCAATGGTAGCCATCTTTGCGAAAATATGTATGGATTTTGCGGTGATGAAGTTTATGGTATACCTCGGAGGGGAATGGAAAGATATATGAGGGGAAACTCAATGCATATATGGGGAGAGTGACTTGGAGCACGGGTGAGGAAGTCCGCGAACGCTCCGGTACCAAAGTGGTGACGATTTTGATATAGCGGCTATACAAGTGGCTACGTGCGGTACAAAAAGAAGTAACGGCTACAGAGTGTTCGGCATTTTCTTAAATCTACAGTATAAACCACTCACGCGCGCTCATGCGCTCCCATGTCTCCGAGCGTTGACGGAGGGCGGTCCAGGTCTTTCCAGGCATCGGATTCGCTTGTGATAGTGTGGGGAAGCTCAATGGAGGTCGGCTTCGGCTTGGAACTTTTTAGCCATCGCAGTTCGAGTCCCGCGTTACGTCATAAATAACTACCCATGTATGCTGTTCTACGTAGAAGCTGATCTACAATACACTATTTCTGATATACTTCAGACAAACATGAGTTTCGCGACGTGCAACAACGAACGGCATGTTTTGAAGTTTCCGTATATCTACAATTCAGATGCGCCAGCCCTTGTCACTCAAATGACGACAAGATCGTTATCGGCAGGGATCCGTGCCGAGGCACCCTCGCCTTATCGTAAGACCGATTTTCTCCGATGCCAACCTCTCTTGGACCCCGTGATATACCGAGGTATAATTGTTGCCGCATCAGGTGACTCGCATCATGTGATTTTATTGTGATGACTAAGATATAAGTAATCACAAATCACACAAAAGCCACGTGATCTAACGGGGTTTGAAAATTGTAAACCCTATCAACCGAACCAAGGAGGAGCGTTAAGCGAGAGGCGAGCAGAGAGAGTCACTGGAACCTCGACGACGACAACTTTCCATCGCAACGCCATCAACAGTCGATCTCATCCACGAAATCGATAAACCGCCATCATGGGAAAAGTCCACGGATCCCTCGCTCGTGCCGGAAAGGTCAAGTCTCAGACACCAAAGGTACGATGATCTCTGAAACTGCGTTGCTTTGGAGGATGGAATAAGGGCTGGGAGGAACGGCGAAGCTCGCTCGAAGCGCTCAATCGACGACACGTTTCCTACGACGACTAGGAATGTTAACGATTCGAGCACGACGAGACGAGGAGCTTCGACGATATTTTGGACGGACAACGATGCGAATATTCGAAGCGGACGCTGATTATCTACGATAGGTCGAGCCACAAGAGAAGAAGAAGACCCCTAAGGGCCGTGCCAAGAAGCGCATTCAGTACACCCGCCGTTTCGTCAACGTCACCCTCACCGGAGGAAAGAGGAAGGTTTGTCAAACCTCTGTCCTTGCGACCGCGAACCAAAATACTGATCGATTTACAGATGAACCCCAACCCAACCGCCTAAGCGACAAGTCACGGACAGGATGGGATAGCTGGGATCGCCTTGCACACGGAAATTGTGGAGGATGTGCCCGGATCAGATGGACGGTGGTTTTAGGAGTGGAGTTTAATCGCTCCTGGATGGCGCCGATTGTCTGTGGAGGATGGGACGCATACCATAGGCGCATTTGTACATCGGACGAATCGTTCTTGCTTCTGCTTGACAATGACATTGAGCTCCCTCCATTTGGTGGAAATCTGATTTACTCTGGAGACCGTGATGCAATCATGTGCAATGGGAACTTTACGAATATGAGCTGTGTTTGGAAGTCGCCTTATTTCATTTCTACGCGACGGCAGCTTCAGCGCATCCGGAGGGTGTATGGCTTTCAATACGTAGTTTCTAGCTGGGGCAGCCATTCCCATCATCTACCCCATCTTCTCCCCATCTCCCCATCTCCCCATCTCCCCATCCGTAGTTCCAGCCCAGCCCTTGTCTACCAGCTTGCCAACCATATCAACTTCCACTCCAACATGGTAATAGTTGGTAGCTGAGTTAGGTAGGCGGCTTCGAGTGGTAGGTTTGTGGCATACTCTTACCTCAGCCGTGGCACTTTGCCCCTCTGCGCAGCTGCTTGGTAATGCTGACCGGCTTCCACCAGTCTTCGCCGTAAGACTCATACCATGACTCCTCCGGTCGGCCTTGTGGAGGTCACGTCTTGTGGGTATCTCATAGCTACCCCGCAGGCGGAATTGTATCTCCTGGATCTTTGGTGACATCAAACATATCCTTGGCGTGCATCCCCTCACCCAACTTGAGCCGCGGCCTTAGACACCCGATTTGGCCGGCGCGGTTGCCTCTCCGCATTGACGGGGAATCGTTTCTCGCAGCCACAGTTGGCGCACGTCCGCACCAGCACATCCGCCCATGGCTTTCTGCCATTCTTGCTCTTGTTCTCGACCTTGGTCACGCAGGTCGAGCCGTCTTGTAGCAGCATGTCGCATCGTTTGCATATCGTGTGTTTCATGCCTGGAGATAGGCGGATCTGCATTTTCATGGAGACTGTGCGCAGGTCGGAAAGCAGCAGTCTTGAGAGATTTTGCGAAGAGGCTGGTTGAGGTTCCGCCAGCTCGTGGCGGTGGTCGCTCTCATCGCCAGCATTTTGTAGGTGGGGTTGAGATGGAACTGGTGGCGGGGTGGGGATAGCTGAAGCTGTAGATAGCTTCTCCTGGGCCGATAAATAGGTCGCCGCTTGGTACAAATAGGATAGCCTGCTATGCAAAGCCTTGTGAGGCACGTTGGCCCCCTTTGCTTGCTTTGCTTTGGCCATGATATCCCTCCAATCGTACCTGAATCTCTAAAGCTCTTTCGTTGATCTAAATTCCATGCCAAGTTGAGCCGCATGTGGGCTAGCTGAATAAGGCTTAGCGTGTTAGCGCACAATTCAAATCGGCTGCCTGTCAAGGAACACGGTCCTTTGTCAACATCAATAACAACCTCACTTGAACCCATTCTATCGAATTCGAACCTCGACCACTTATAGATCGGGACTATCGAGATCACTTTCGCGTCATAGAACCTACGATCACCACAACTGGCATAGCAGTTTCGCGTATCGACGAGTTCTACGACCTTCCATAAAGGTCTCGAGTGAATATCTTGCCACGCCTTACGACTCCGATCATAACCATCATACATCATGTCTACCGAAGAAGATCTCATCGATTACTCCGATGATGAGCTTGAGACAAAGACCACAGCGCCAGCTGCTGGTGCAGGAAATGGAGAGGCCAAGGAGGGCGATTTGACCGTATCTGGAGGTAACCCCGACAAGAAGGGATCATATGTCGGCATTCACGCGACCGGTTTCCGCGACTTCCTGTTGAAGCCAGAGCTTCTCAGGGCCATCACTGATTGCGGTTTCGAGCATCCTTCGGAGGGTTAGTTTTTCATCCCTAAGCTTCATCGTTACCCTTCTTGAACCGTCCGTCCGTCCATCTCGCAAGCAAAAAGAACAATCAAATCACGCGGGAGGAACGTCCAACAACACGAGCGATCCTGGATGTCTCTGCGAATGGCCTTTATCAAATTCTTAAGAATCTTTCTGAGGTTTTCTCGAAAGCAAACTTGGGGGGTTGCCCTGTGCAACGTGAAAATGGAGTGTCGCGGTGGAGATATACACATGGCATCACAAAGAGACTCCAGGATCGACTCGCTGGCGAATCTATGACTTCCAAGGGATATTTATATTTGAGCGAAATCTCAGTCTATCATATATCCCGACTATGGCATGAACAGATCGAGCCTGGATGAGGCTGTCGCGAATGCTCAGCTTTAGCTGTTTGGTGATGCTGCGATGATGGACGGACGCTGCGTCGTACATATCCTACTCATTTTGAGAAAACTATATCTGACTCGGCCCGCTATTCTACAGTCCAGCAAGTGTGTATCCCTCAGGCAATTCTTGGTACCGACGTTCTGTGCCAGGCCAAGTCCGGTCTTGGTAAGACTGCCGTCTTCGTCCTGACAACCCTTCAACAAGTCGAGCCGGTCGCTGGAGAGTGCTCGGTTCTCGTCATGTGCCACACTCGTGAGCTGGCCTACCAGATCAAGAACGAGTACGCCAGATTCAGCAAGTACATGCCAGAGGTCAAGACCGCTGTCTTCTACGGTGGAACCCCCATCCAGAAGGACGCCGAGATCCTGAAGAACAAGGACACCCACCCACACATCATCGTTGCCACCCCCGGTCGTCTGAACGCCTTGGTCCGCGACAAGCACCTCCGCCTCGGAAGCTGCAAGGTCTTCGTTCTCGATGAGTGTGACAAGATGCTTGACCAGATTGGTATGGTATATTTCCGCGCATAAAGTTAAGAGGTACTGACATCTTCCAGACATGCGCCGCGACGTCCAGGAGATCTTCCGCGCTACGCCAACCCAGAAGCAGGTTATGATGTTCAGCGCCACCCTGTCCCAGGAAGTCCGCCCGATCTGCAAGAAGTTCATGCAGAACCCTCTGGAGATTTACGTTGATGACGACACCAAGCTTACCCTGCACGGTCTTCAACAGTACTACATCAAGCTTGATGAGAAGGAGAAGAACCGCAAGCTTAACGAGCTTCTTGACGACATGCAGTTTAACCAGGTCATCATCTTCGTTAAGAGCACTCTGCGCGCCACTGAGCTCGACAAGCTCCTCCGCGAGTGTAACTTCCCGTCTATCGCAGTGCACTCCGGCGTCAGCCAAGAAGAGCGGTTTGTACTTTCTGCCCCCTTTATCCTGCATTCATCTAACAATATCCTAGTATCAAGCGCTACACTGAGTTCAAGGAGTTCAACAAGCGTATCTGTGTCGCTACCGATGTCTTCGGACGTGGTATTGATATCGAGCGTATCAACCTTGCTATCAACTACGATCTCCCCGGTGATGCTGACTCCTACCTCCATCGTGTCGGTCGTGCCGGCCGTTTCGGATCCAAGGGTGTCTCCATCTCCTTCGTGAGCAGCGAGCCCGACCAGCAGGTCCTTAAGGACATTGAGAAGCGCTTCGAGGTTGCCCTTCCGTAAGTTCTACCCCCTAGTGAAATTAAATTCCAGCGAAATTCTAACCCCTTAATAGTGAGTTCCCAGAGGGTGGTATCGATGCCAGCACCTACATGGCGAGTTAGATGCACAATCCTGCACTTTTTCTCGTCCGGGCCTCTCTCTCAACTCTTGCAACACCCCTTGTCCTGCGCTGGTAGGAGCTACTTAGCACCTATCTGCCGCTTAAGGGATGGGCAGCCACGCAGTTTTACGGCCCCCTAGTTTAGCCGGCAGCGGCGGATCCGGAGTAGGAAGTTTTACGCGCTGGCAACATTTTTATGTTTTTTCATGGGACTACTACTGGATGGGCTAGGCGAGGTGGGAGGGGGTAAATTTCTTGTCTTGTCTTGTCTCTTGTGTCTTGCCGAGATAGTAAAAAAACAACTTGTGATTCTTTTTTGAAAACTTCTGTGTTCCTTGTTTGAAAGCCGTGTTTGCCGATGTCGTGAACGACGCGTGCTTGGGGTGATGTGATGGCGGGAGAGAGACGCATGTGCATATGCGCTGCAATGCACACGGGTTCTCCTGTGGCATGTCTTGCTTTCGTGATGAACATTCTTCAAAGCGTGCAGTCTATATCCAGCTGCTCTCAGAATTTTGAGCTGTAGAAAGGCCATCTCATCCGGCCCTGTTTCCCATGTTTAGGCTTCGATATACCGTATATAGCCTCCTGCCCTCTGCTCTCCCGATATACGTGCCCAACCCGATCCTATCCCTACCCCGTTTCATGTCAACACTCGCACGAAAACGCCACCGCCTCCTTTCCGCGGGCACTTCCCACGGTGCATCGAGAGTATTCAGCCCTGACAATCTGTTTCATCCCCCTCATTTCCCCTTCTCCCCCCTGGCTTCGCCCAGTGCCTTAGACAGCCTCATTCTCACAGTCAGCTATACCACCCCGCTCGGTTTCCTCCTCATAAACCATCTCTTCGCCTCAGCCACCGAATCGTCTAGGTCCAGCGGAAACCCTGCTGGCCCGCCCAGGGACTCGCGCCGGAGAGATTATACAGCATCTCCGATCGCCCCGTCTCTAGATGCGTTCATGTCTTCTTCGTAGCACCGTTCGCCCCGCGCTTTCCAGGATTGTGGAATGTTCTGATACTTCGCGTGGAGTGACCTAGTAGCGTGGAGATGATAGGAGAGTATGCAGAGGGGGCGGATATGTAGTAAGGCCTGGTAGAGATTGGCAGAAAAGGGAAGTAGTTTGATCGGTTCTTTTTTTCGTAATGGGATATTTAATTATTAAATTTTTATTTGTGAATAAGACATTAAGAAATATATCCATACAAGAAGAGAGAGGCCAGTATAAAGTTTGAGCCCGAGATCATTCAGATTCAACGCTGGGGGAGACCCTGGGGAGCCCCCGAGCCTAGGAGTCCCAAATATGAGAGGAGTTGGTGAGAATTAAATCCAGTCAGAAGACAAAAAATTAAGGGAAGCAGCGAGTTGAGACATAATAGTGAAGAATACTTAACTTTGAAGAAAGACTACGAAAGTAAGGCAATGAAAGTCGGATCCCCCCTTACAGATATATCTAGGCTAGGGGGGATTCCTGATGCCTCATACCTGTTTAATGAGTGTCCTACTGACGGCTTCAGAACAGAAATGTCACAACCACTCCCACAATCAGAACCTACATTTTACAAATCTCCTTCTCCAAGGAGCCCAACAATTGGAAGGTGAATCAAAGACATACTGTAGCAATAACAAATCATGTAGATAGCTTACAGCTGCTCCCAAGGGAGCGATCTTCTCAAATCCCTACGACCCCTATCCCCCATCCCGACCCCCAACCCATTACCAGACAAGCGCATCCCTATTTGTATCAATATAAGCCAAAGAATGGGAGATCAGCAACCGCTAGCAATCTGCCAACATCTGTCCCGTCTTGGCTTTCGCTCCTCAAATGAGGCCCGTGGGCGGTCTACCTCCCCTGAAGCATTTCCCCCTGCCCATTCGAAAACGGCAGTTAGTTGTATCCCGGCCAGTTTATAGAACACTTCCGCGGCACCAAGAGCAGTAGGCGAAGTAGCAGGTAGGGAACACGCGGTATTTGTTTTTGCGTTACTCTACACCGTTACTCACTCATAGTACTGTGGGTGGAAAAGGGGGATGTCTTAGGACGCCACGCCAACCAGGCACAGAGACACGGTCATCCTAGCTAGTTAGGCATAGAGATGGGAGTTACCGTGATCTCGCTTTCTTCACGATACTCACATTTCATCCCTCACTCGCCCCTACTGCAGCCGCCGCATGCCCCATCTATAACGCTTCGCACATATACACACACACGCACTCCCAGACAGACATGTCAATTGCATCCCCCATCCCCCATCGCCTTCAGATTCCCATCCCCCATCCCCCCACACCACTCACCCACCGGCAGCCCACCCGAGATCGACACCCGCGCCAGGTCTGGCCTTGGCGGCGCCCCCGCTCCCCGGCGCGGCGTCAGCTCGGCAGGGGTCGTGGTGTGTTGGTCAGTGAGGTGTGCTGGGCGAGGAGAGCAGGTGTGTAGGGGTGTGGATGGGAGGGGAAGTTTGGTACGGTATGGGGGGTGGTGGACGCGACGAGGCGGCCTGGGTGTGCTGGCGGTGGTGGTTGTGGGTGGTGGGTGGGGTTGGGCTGTGATGGGATGGGCAGGGACTTGAGGGATGGATGGGGATTGTGTGCGGCGGGCGGTGGTGCTACAGTACAGAGTGCTAGGGGGGTAATATACTCTAGAAGAAATAGCGGTGTTGGAAATCCGTGGTTGCCTGGTTGGGAATATTCAATTGTGCGTGGAAGCACAAACAAAACAAACCAGCCAAGTAGCAGTTAGGTCAGTAGACGCGTCGGGAATTGGTTGATCCGGGGCCCCCTCTCCTTCTTTCCCTTTAGACAGCGCTATAGCACAATACCAGTATCGTGCGGCACTTGGAAGGTCCTGACATCAGACGATATAACACAGACGGCGCACAGCGGATGCAAATAGAGCGTGCGTGCGCGATTCTAGATTCCCCTAGCGAGTAGCCGGGGGTGGTGGGGGGGAAGGAGAGCCGAGCCGGGTGGTTTCACGATAGAGGGATGGGAGATTTGAGGACCTGGGCTGTGGAGAATTGTGGTCTGAACGTAAGTTTTCATTTTTGGTAGGGAAAAAAAAAAGAGTAATTTTAGGGCCAGCAGGTTTTCAGGGAGTTGACGGAGTTGGACTAGGTATAGCAGGCTTGTTTGCTGATGAATTGATTATTGATGGAAAAGGGAAAAGGGAATTGGATGATGCGCGATTCTATTTTCATATTTTATTATCCGGTTCCTGACCTGTTCCTCCGATTTTTCGCCGGATGTGGAAATATACCACTTGGTGGCGAAGAGAGAGACAAGGTACGGCGGCGGGACAGTGGGCTGGGTGCTGGGTACGTACCGCGGCGCACTAGCGATTATGACGCAGGAGGAGCGAACGCGTTCCTGGACGTGGGAGATTGGGGATTGGGGATTGGAGATGGGGGATTGGAGAATGCTGTGATATGGGCGCAGCGATGGGGGGAATTGGGGATTCTGAGTGAAAACTGCAGCACCCAAGCCGTACAATTGGGGGTTGGGGGAAGGGGGGAGACGTCATGATGGGCAGTGGCAGTGTAACTCTAGGGTACGAGAAGGGTGGTCTATAGAGTGAATATAGCAGGGGAGACGATAATCTTTTGCAGGCTGTTTGTGAGATTTGGCCGTGCTCGGGAGATTTTATGTAGAGTACTTGCATACACTATTGCTTGTCTATTCTCGGATAATATAGTGCATATTATTGCACTTGTATAAAGTGCTGTGATATAAGCAGGCAAGCTGCTGGGGGCAGGGGTGCATGGAGCTTGGGTGATTTTTCAAGGAGAATTTCTCTGGGGAATTCGCCGAGGAAGCCGGCGCTGTTTCGATAGTGCTACTGTGATGGCGCGGATGGAGTTTTCTAGGCTGGTGATACGGGGTTTCAAAAAGTGTTGACTGAGCTGAGCTGACTTGACTGACCGAGATGCAGAGCGGGAACGGAAGCGTGTGCAAGGTGATTGTGAACATGCTGAGCAAGCTGAGATAGGATTCTACTACATTTTATTGTAGTTACCTCATTTGCACATGCGATTGCGGTACTTGTGAATACTTACTTCTGATACTTTCCCTATCTGTCTGACGTTCGTTAATCGTGACTGCGGTTGGCCGTCTCCAAACTCCGCTCATTATGTCCGCTTGAATTCATTCTTCCAAGTGCAGCTCTTCCAACAATTATCGCCCTCTCAATAGACTTTCTGCCTCCGTGAACCCATGCATTAACCCTCCTGTGCACTCTTCCATCTCTGGTATACTCTCCGACGTCCTGCCTTTCGTCTCTCTCTCTCTCCAATTGTCTGTCTGCCTCCGTCAACCCTCCTACGCCTTCCATCCCTCCCGCCATCCACCCCAACAGTCTCTTTTGTGCCAATTGCCTCATGGCAGGGCAACCCAGCACCCGTTCACCACCCGGATCGATGAAGATCACGTTATTCTGCCCGCAAGGCCAGAGTATTCGATCCGCGAACCGATACCACCTATACAATCCATCTTCACACTCTACATAGACGTCCTCTGCGTTGGAAAAATCCCTAAGCTCCCTGGCTTCAAACAGAAAGATCGGCCGCCCGGCCGCCGTAAAATTCGACATACTGCGCGCAAACTGGAGCAGCCTGATGCTCAGCGCAACAGGCTTGAAGTGACGGAACAGCGTTGGCCCGATGGAGATGATATCGATCTCCAGGTTCACCCAGACGTACCGCGGCTCCGTGCCATCGGGACAGACAGCTTCCTCTACCTCCGAGAAGGCTTGTTTGTAGAGTCCCAAGTTCCTGGCTTCGCGGCACGTCTGCAGTGGCGCTGGCACCGGCGTTAAGCAGACCAGGTGAGCGACCTTTCCCTCTTCAGCGGGCGGGACGCGGACCTCGACGGTGCGGGGCTCGACCGTCGATTTCCATATCATAGCACGAATCTCAAAGGGGAGGTGGTTGAATGTAGGCATATCTGTAGAGTCCTATGCTAGGGCCGACAGGCCGCTGGTTGCTATCTCAAGAGCGCAAACGTGTAAACATCAGAGTGCTAAGTGCCTGCCTCTAGTCCAGGCCAGGTTCTAGGCCAGGTACAGTACCAGAGTAGTACTATACGCGTACCTCTTTTTGTCCACGGACACTAAAAGGAGAAGGAAACCACGGTTTCAAGTAGCGCGTCCCGTACCTGACTTGCTCGGCACCGTCAATCAATCAATCAGAATCCTATCTACCCTTCGAATCGTGCCGACCGGGAGAGCTCAACAGACAGGGCTGGTCTGGGCTGGGGTACAAGTACAGGAACGGAGTTCCCGAAAAGCTTCAATCAACTATGTCGTCGTTGGCTATCAGGGTCGTTAGTTTATTAATTCGTTTGGTTGTTGAACTGTTTGCCGCACTTAATTATCGATAGTAACAGATTAGCTGATAGATTGGCGGGATATGGAGTGGGGGCACGTTGGTCGTTGTGCTGCGGATGGCGCTCTAGAGTTGCGATGGACAGTGATGGACAGTGATCGCTTCCTCCCTCGGCGTCCGATGACGTCCGCTCATTAAGGAAATGCCCTAGGGCGTGAGAAGTGTGAACTTGTCAACGGCGTGGCCAACTACACCAACACACACACCCCCTGTCGAAAGTAATCGAAGTAATCGATGTAAATCGAAAGTACCATCCACTCCAGCAGCATACATAGCGCACACCAGGCATACAACCCCGGTCCGGTCGTCCTTGCCCCCCTTACCCCCCTTGCCCAAAAAACCTGCACTCGACAATTTTCGCCATCTCCGCTTCGCGATTGCCCCGCCCCCCTTCTAACTAACTGCCCCTACCCCCCTACCTCGAAATATGCTGTACTCTACATACTAAATGTATGTACTCTTTTACTAGCAGAAGCACTCTAGCTGCGTGCATGGTATGTGATGCCATAAATAAACAGGCCGGACGCAGTACAGGCGTAGGCGAAATGGCCGGAGCATCGGACGGCCGGCCACGCTGGGTTGGGCGGGGGGAATAACCTTACTTTTCCCTCGTCTCCTCTCTCCAGTCATTGCCCCCTCCTTCGCTCAGGCAGTGGGTGAGCACTAGATCGGGGGCTGTGGCGATACTAACTGGAGTATGGAGTCGTGGTTTGGTTGGGGATACGGGTTTTGGAGACCTTGGATACGAGTATTTGTGCTGTTGAGATGAGGTGCCAAGGATGGGCCCGCGAATGGGGGAGGAGGGACAGGCAGGTTTTGTGACACAGCACAGGAGAGCTTGCTGTATGCTCGTTTGTGAGGTCGAATGGTGGATGAGAAATCTGCCAGAAGGGTGAGAATGGCGGGTATGTATGTATGTGTGTAGATATGAAGGCTTTGTGGGGGTGCCGTGCATGTTGCGAGGTACAGTACTTCCTTCCCCTTCATCCACTGCTTGCCGGGCCGCGCTGTTGCCTCGTCGAGTTGTACTTCTGCAGTAGGGGGGTGTATGGAGGGAGTATCATCTTCAGATCTGTGATCCGGTTGATATATGGCTGAATGGGTGGAGGCATCGACATGCAGCTCACCCAAATCTGACCTCACTCAGAGCTCCATAGCAGAGCACTGCACCTCCTTACTGACTGTGGTGGTACATTCACACAGCACCATCAGCTCTCCCTACCAATCCTCTCCCGAAGCGGCACTCAGGCCAGCGTAAATCTTGGGAAAATCTTGGAAGTCAGGCCACTTGCCATCGCCAGTCCCGGTAGCTCCCTCCCTAAGTCCCCAAGTCCCTCCTGCCTGGCAGAGGTCCCTTTCACGCCCTTGTATTGGATTACCTGAGTATTTTCTCTCGGCTCTTCATAGTACCGTCCGTACAGTAAAGTAAGTACTGAATAAGTTCGAACGCACGCACACGCTACTATGCCAATCTCAGGGTTAGCACTGCCCAGTTCCCGCAACCGTCAGAGACTTTTTCTCGCAACAGCAGGATCAGGAAAATGGCAGGAGTAGCAGCAGTGCAAGGTACAGGCGGGAACAGCCAACCGCTGCAGCGTATGCATGTAGTGTACTGGTAGTGTACTGCACAGTAAAGGGTCGAGTGTGCTGCGTTGTCTCTCCTGCCTGCCTGTCCTGTTGATCAATTAATTAGCAGAATGGCTAGTAAGAAAAGCCGTGACCGGGTGTCGGTAGCCACGAAGTGAGACACTCAACGGAGACGAGGCACGCATGCAGTACCTTTCACTTTTCATACGGCGAGGTACGTTCGAGTCCCCATCCCCATCAAAGTCCCATCCAAGGTTTCCTGACCAAGGCCCATCCAAAGGCCCATCGATGGTCCATCAATTGGCTCCATCCAGGAGTGGGATCGTCGGCCGTTCCCTCTGCTCCACCCGCGCTCATCATCGAAAAATTGGATGCGAATTTCTTCACGGGAAAGTAGCAGGAGTGTACCTTCCTTACTGCTTAGGGGATAGGCGGTAGAGGCAGTTTGTTTAGTCGTCAGAATACTGTGCTATCTGTGCTATGTTAGCTGTACAGTAGTGGAGATGGGGAGTGGAAGTGGAGTGGGAAATGGTAAGTGGCAATGAATGGGCCCATGAGCATAATATTTTTGTTCCTGTGTGCAGGTTTATTATACTGTAATATGTAGATACAGTATCTATTGTTGGTTGTATGTATCTACGCAGATGCACAGCACACAGGTCCACGACAATCAATAGTGAAAAGGTACTTCCATTTCCCTGCATCCCACCACGTAAATCAAAGTACTAAACGCCTAAAACGCTTTTTATGTTTATGCACCCCATACAAAATCGCTACTTCTCTATTTTCTTGAAGTACTCTTTCATACTACATTATATACAAAAATACATTTCCCATACAAAAATAACAAAAGTACCTCGCTGGTCCCGCGCCAAGACTTGAAAGCCACTCGCGAACGCCTTCGACAGAGAACGAAGTTATTGTCATCCACTCATCCACTCTCCTCCATCCGACAATCCCATACCTAGGCACGTCAACCACGAAAAAAACAAGCCACCGCCGTTCTTCCAATAATACTACTACTACTTTCTGTAATCCTACAGCAAAGTAGTAGTTACGACACTCGTTCAAATCTATTGGCAGCTTCACCTTCGTTTTTGATCTTGCCCTTGAAAAGGATACACCCAATACACCATACACGATCCACCAGAAACCTTTACGCGAACAGCCTCACGATCCTCCATCTTCAGATCCATCACCCACACCGAACGCACATACTATACTCCCGCATCAACAAACTACCAACCACCCCCCCGCCGACCCCCCGAATAGACACATCTGCCCTTGCCGCATACAGTGCAGGTCAGACATCCCGTCACCAAGCGCCAACACGCCTCAAGCCTCAATATCCACCGACCATCTACTATCGTAGCCCGCGTCAAATTACAACACTGCGTCCGTGTGCGCGGGTGAACTGGCGCCATTGGCACCGCAAGCCTCCTTCCTTTAGCTGGACACCTCATCTGTTGTGTCTTGGAAATAGTGCGCCGACTTCTCCCATTTGGGCAAGATGGCTCCGACAGCTCCTCGACTGAGGATCCTCTCAGGTCCGTCTATCCCTCTAACCCAATTGATCTCCCATACCGTTCTTCATCTTTCCCACCCCCCCGGTCCCCACCTCCTCTACCGTTCCTCCACCACGGCTGGACAAATGCAACTACGCTCCCTACCTTCTTTTTAAACTTCCCGTTTCTGTTTCTCTCCGACTCACCCTGCGCGTCTGCGGATGAACTGTCAAAGATGGGTGACGGAATGCTAATGGAAGTCTGTGTAGTGGGCGGAAATGCAGTATCGGCCTTCCTCTCATGGAGGCTTCAAGCAACAAACGCTTGTGATGTGACGTTGGTATGGAAGTCAGGTTTTGATGCGGTCTCGCAATACGGCATTTCATTCAAGTGAGTTCTCGCATGGACAATTCGCCAATCCCGCGTCATGAGTACTGACAGTTGCCCTCCAGATCGTCAGCATTTGGCAATGAGCGCTTCAAGCCGCGGCATGGTAAGTTCCATCTTCCAACTCCTTCGATTCGTCGCTGACTTTAATTCCCTAGTTGTCCGGACACCAGAAGATGCAGCGGCCACCAAAGAGGGTGCTTTCGATTATGTTCTGCTCTGTGTCAAAGCTCTTCCCGATATTTACGATCTCGCGGCAGTCATTGAGTCGGTGGTCACTCCTCAACACACTTGCATTCTCGTCAACACGACACACACCCTCGGCGTCGAGGCCCACCTCGAACAGCGTTTCCCGACAAACGTTGTCTTATCCCTCGTCTCCGGCGCGGAGCTCACACAGCTAGGAGTCAGTGAATTCGAACACAAGGCATCCACAGAAGTCTGGGTTGGAGCTGCGAATAAGAATGCAGCGATACCTGCATCGATACAACAGGACATGGCCGAGGCGCTTGCAATGACATTGAGCACTGGACAAGTGGACTGCAAGGTGTCGCGCAACATTCGCCAGCAGCAGTATGAGCGGATGATCGGGTATGGATATTACAGTTCCTACAAGCAACGCACGCTAACTATTCCCTAGACCTATCGCTTTCCACCCATTGAGTGTGCTCATGGAGACCCCCTCCCACGCAGCCCTGCTTGAGAAGACGGCTGTTGCGCCGATGATCAAGGATGTGATGGACGAACTACTACGCATCGCCGAAGCACAGGAGTGCGTTTTCCCGAAAGGATTCAAAGAAAAAACCATTGAAGAAATGGTCCGGCCATCCGAGTCGAATAGCATCATGTACCAAGATTTCATGGCGAGGAGACCAATGGAAGTCGAAACATACTTGGGGTCGCCCATCAAATTGGCACAGGCAGTTGGCCTGAAAGTGCCCCGAATCGAAACGTTGTACGCGCTGTTGCACAGCGTCAACATCGCGAACCAACAGAAGCCGAAGGAAGCCCCAGTAACACCCGCCGTGAATGGAAATGGCCAGTTCCCGACAAGGTTATCGTCAGCCCCAGCGCCGCGCCCACCAATGAATGGACCTCCAAACGGCATGATGAATGGAAGAGGTCGCGGAAGAGCTCCATCGATGGGTCCACCACCGGGAATGAGGCGCGGAGGACCGATGAACGGCGCTCCAAACGGTTACGGACGGCCCATGCCAAATGGCTATGGATCTCGCCAACAGTCGAGACGCGGGTCTATTGATAATGATCTGGCAGATGAGTTCAGCCATGTTGTACTTTACGACGACATCCCAGAAGGCGGCTCCCAGATGGGCGATGATTTGGCGCTTCGGGAGCGTGAATTGATGCTCAGACAGCGAGAGATCAACATGAGGGAGCAGGAAATGCGCATGAGGCGCGGACCACCACCATCAGGACCAGGACCCAGGAGAGGCGGCGCGACCCCGTCCATCCGGAATGGCGGCTTCGACGATGATGATGACGACGATGACGAGTACTTTGACCCGACTAGCCGACCTGCGCCACCGCTTATCGACCCGGACAACTTCGACATGATGAGCGTCACTTCACGACGAACCCGCAAGGCCCCTAGCATCAGCCAGGGCCAGATGCGCAACAACCCAGAAGGTGACTCCAGGAGGGGATACGGCGGGG
>JPJZ01001002.1:0-33285 GCA_000750815.1 Pseudogymnoascus sp. VKM F-4516 (FW-969) | reverse complement strand
AGGAGGGTTGAGGCGAGGGCGATGAGGGGGGCTGCGGTGGGGGGTGCGGAGACGGGGGAGAGGTCGGGGATGAAGCCGCCGTGGGGGAGTTTGAGGGCGAGGAGGGCGTCGGAGATGTCGCAGGCGGTGTAGGCGGCGAGGGCCTTGAGGGAGGAGGAGGAGGTGGGGGTGGTCATTGTGGAGTGGAAGCGGGTGGTGGGTGGGATTGGGATGCGGACTGTGGTTGTGAGGTGTTTGAGGGTGGATCGGGCAGGTCGAAAGAGCGGTTGTAGCATTGGGTGAGGGGGTTTGTGTGATTTGGAGACTCGAAGGATTGGGAAATGGAGAAGGAGGGGTAAGAAGGGGTAAGGAAGCAAGGAGGTATCATATGGCGATAAGATCTGATAACCGAGGTGGTGATCGCGGTGACGTTTCAGGGTGGGGATGGAAGTGGAGGTGAATCACGTGCTAGAGAGTCGTGGAGCTTGTATTTTGTGGTTTATATGAAGAGGGAATAATATAATAATACAGAATGTTGTGTGTATATTATCATGAAGATATTCCATCATATGTGATATAAGATTCTATTAGTATGACTATGCAGGTATAAGCTTTTCTCGCCCCGAGCCTCGCGCGTCATCGGTCCGCGAGTTATATGTCCCGATTTGGAGAATCTATGGCCCTAGTTAACTGAGAAAGAGTGATAAGTTTCATATAATCTCCGCATCTCCCAAGTGATCAGCCCAAAACACTTTGAGGAGATAGGCAGCTATATATATTGGGATACTATTCGTCTTTCCCGCATATGCATATGCAGGCAGAGCGGCCGTCGAGGAGATAGATTGCTCTTCTCTAGTATCTTATCATATTCCTCCATTCATCTATCGTGCAGACGCAGAAGAGCCTTTTGAGAAAGCACGTTGATATTACTGTCTGAGTATATGCACCGTTTCTTCTCATCCTAGTCACACTTCTCATATTCTCAGAATATGAATCACGTGTATCTGAGATATCTTCCTTCGAGTCCAGAGCCTACGTGTGCCAGCATTCCCGCATGTACTAAGCCTGCAAGTACCTTTTAAATCATTTTCCAGCGCTTCACGCGCAATCGGCGTTCAATGTGTACCTGCCAGAATCTCCCTATGTAGCCGAGTGTACCTGCAGATGAATTTAGTGGATTTAGTGGGCGATATTACCCGAAATTACATGCTATTGCTGCGCGATTTGAGTTCCGGGGTACTTGTCTGTACCTCCACTGGAACTCCGCTCTTGGCTATCGCGGGACGGCGGATAAGTCGCCTCGATATACCCCCAAGATTGCCCCTCGTACGTCGCCTGTCGCCTGCCTTCTAACCGCCACTTCTATGTCTTTCTCTATATAAACATATATTGAAGCTATACATGCTTTATATGTGCAAACTGTCTTTATATAACTCCATTCAACTGCATACTACTCTGCGACCACCACCAACCAATCTCTGAACCCCCCCAGAGGCTCAAAGTACTACTTCAACCTTCAGCTGCCGTCCCATCTGCACGCTATCTGCAAGCTCCTGCAGCCAAATCCACCCTCGTCTCACCCATACAGCCCGGTGCAGTTCCAGTGCAGTAGTACGTGCAGACGAACCGATTCCTTTCAAACCGGCCTTTCGAACCAAGCCATCCAGCCATCTAGCCAGCCTACCAGCCAGCCAGCCCTCCACCGACCGCCAACGCCAGAGCTTCCGCACAAGCCCTCACAAACGCCCCCCCGCTCTCCTCCTCAACCGGCCATATTTGACATCGCTACCACGAATCCACACTTTTAGGCCCACGCCAGCTCGCTCGAACGTCGTCCTGCAGGCTAGGGGTGCTCCGGCATCTGCGACCGCTCCCCGAAGACCCTGAGCCTGTCTACAGCTCTCTGTCTTTCCGTCGCAGCTCCTGCAAACGTACCGCTCATCCCACCACCGAAAAACCTCATATGAAGGGATCGCCAAACCCCGGAGACGAGCTCTAGTGGCGCTCCCGCTTCCCATAAATCGACAAGCAGTCTAAGCCGTTTCTGCCTCTGTGCTGGGTTGGGCGAGAGAAATAGCCTCAAAATGTCAATCAAGTTCGTCCCGCCTTTTCCTCCTATTCCCGTTTCCTTCATTTTTTGTATATATGTACTGTACATACCTGCAGGCCGCGACAGGGGGAGCCGAAAGGAAGGGGACGACATGTATATATCCCTCCATGCCCATGTCGTGCCCTCTTGCTTTGCCCTTGCCTGCGCGCACTGAAGCTTTATTTTTGTTTCTTGTATCCCATCTCGCCCCCTTCTTCCCCCCTCCCCCCCACATCACACGACATGCTCAAGTCAGCTACTGACCGTATGAAAAGCTGGGTGATGGTCTCACCGCAGTCGAGCGAACCCTTCGTCAAGCTTCCCAATGAACGAATCCTCTACCGCTCCCCGATCCGCACATCGCTCTCCCTCTCCTCCCCGCCAAACACCCACTCCTCATCACAACCCTGGTGCGTTTCCAGCGACGGCGGCGTCGCCTATATCACCAACCAACGGGTAAGAGCCCCCCTTTCCACCCCTCAAACCTCGCTAACCCCTCTCCCAGATAGTCTACATCCCCACCACCCCCTCCCCCACCCTAAACTCCTTCTCCTGCCCCATTCTCAATCTGCACGACACCTACGTGCGCGCCCCTTTCTTCGGCGCAAACTACTGGACCGCCTCCGTCCGCCCCGTCGCCGGGGGCGGCATCCCCCCCTCCCTTGCGCTGGTCGATCTGCGCATGACCTTCCGCGAGGGCGGCGCCTTCGATTACCACAACGTCTTCGAGCTCATCAAAGAGCGCCTCCACCAGGCCGTGCAAACCGCGCGAGACGCGGGCCGCAACGTTGGCGGAGCAGGGGGAATGAACCCAGAGGTGCTACAGGGCTTGCATCTCGAGCAACTACCCGCCTATGAGCCTGCGGCCTCGACCCCGGCAGCCGGGACTGGTTCTGGGCCTGAGAGAGAGGGACAGGGACAGGCAGATGGGCAGGCGAGGGCGGATCCGGAAGCTACAGCGGCTCCGCCGGATGAGCCGCCACCTGGATATGAGGAGGCGCAGGCGCAGGCGGTGGGGATTGATCTCGATCAGAGGCTACGGAGGCGTGCGGAGTTTGACCGGGACAGTGGGGATGAGTAGGGGCCGATGGTGTTACGGCACGGAATCTTAATTGACGAGAGTGGAATGGTGGAGAGGGAGATTGAAGCTGTGGCTTCCCGCCACGGATTCGAGAGATTGGCACAGGTGGAAGATGGAATATGGCTTGAAGCGCTTCTACGTTTGAGCGTTGTCTGTGTAGCTTTGCTGCGTGTACTTCTGCAAGTTCTCCGAGCGGGTTGGCCCAAGAATGAGGAAGGGGGCATGTTATAGAATGTGAGCGAGCCCACCTACTTAACCACTTTCAGGTTGGAAAAGTGACGGGCTTTTAGATAGATCGTTTATTTGTTCAAGGTGGCATAGCATAGCGTTTTGGAAGATACCCGTTATTAAATAACTTTGATCACATTTTTTCCATCAATTACTTCTAAATCTGTAATCCGTGAAATTGTAAACATAAGCAGATTAACATTTCCCAGCTATCACCAGCTCCCGCACGCTCCGCCAAATCAACCATCGGCACACCTCGGACAAAAAACCCACTCCATCACGTGATACCCAACCAATCACAGCGCACGTAACTCAATCGCTCCCATCCGAGCTTCTGTTTTCCTCTCGTGGCCCGAACTGCATCATTCCGAGCAACCCTTGTGTCAATTCGAAGCCCCCCGACCGCAAAACGCAGTTAAGCGATTTTATATTACGACTTTCATAATGGGATTCTGGGACTTTGTGGAGGCGGCTACGCCATGGAGCACTGTGGAGGCTGAGGCGCCGGCGAAGGAGGAGGAGGTATGTACTTTATTGTTTCCCTTTTCTGCGGCGGGTATGGGGGATTGGGCAGGGAGGGGCGGGGTGGATGGCTGAAAGAGAAGAGAGGAAGGGAGAAATGATGTGCGGCGGAGGGAAGAAGGATTGGGGAAGGTCGGGGTGATGGGGGATGGGGATGATGCGTCGATTGAGCAAAACGACCCGGGACAATGATGCTGACCGGATAATAGGAGACCGAGACCTCTACCAACGAGAAGACCGAGGAGGCCACCGAGGACGCTCCCGCTGAGGAGGAGGAGGAGGAGGAAGAGGAGGAGGATATCGTTGACCCCAAGGAGACCCTTGAGGAGGGTGCGTTACCCCCCCGATCACACCCGCCTGCCACCATTCCCCGAACTCGCAATTCAGTTTCTATCGGTGACGAGAGTGCCGTGCCGATTGGGTTGAATGCGCTGGACCGGGGTTGATGGGCTGGTGGATGGAATGAAGTGAATGGGCGCTGACGAATAAACAGAGTGCAGAGAGTCCAAGGAGTGCGCTGCGCCCAAGCACCACTACGATGACTGCGTTGCGCGTGTGACTTCACAGGAGGAGAACGGAGGAGCTAAGGAGGACTGCGTTGAGGAGTGTAAGTTTGTCTTATTTCCCCAGTGTGATCTCGTTACGGAGGTGTTGAGCGCGGGTGCTCGGTGATGGGCGGAAGAGGATATCCAGGAAGTCCCGGGGAGAGGGAGAAAGCGCAGACGGCGGATGGGACTCAATGACATGAACAACTACTAACTCCAACCTAGTCTTCCACCTCGCTCACTGCGCGACTGCCTGCTCGGCCCCCAAGCTGTGGGCTCAGCTTAAGTAGAATGTTGGCGGGATATATACTGCCGTAGATGGCACGACGGGGAGAGAGAAGATGATAAGGATGCAAGATGAAGATGGGGATTGGGGAGTGTATAGATGGGACGAGACGAGTGGATAGATTTTGATTTGAGACAATTGTACCATACGTTGCCGCTACTTCTCGTGTTTGTTACTGCTGTGCCATGACTCTGCTGAGTCGATTGTGACGGAAACTCTTCAGCGGCAGGAACGACCCAGCGACGACGGGAAATTGTGGAAGTTGCTCATCGGTCGTGCCTGCCGGTATTATCAATGGGCACAAGAGGAAAGCGCGACCCGAGGCTCGTAAGTTACTTCGACAGGAATGCATTGCGTATATGCTAAACTATGGCTGACAATATATACTCTCACCACCCTCCACTCACCTTCCACTCACCAATCCCCTTAAACACTGGGCAGAATAAACGTTCCCGAAGCAATCGCCGCCTTAATCGTCGCATCCTCAATCGTATACGCACTGAACTGCGAGCCCAGCGCTCCAATTAGCCCACTCACCAAGTTCCCAAACACCTTGCTCCCGGCCGCGTTCAGGTGCGTGAAATCCCCCTCAACGAGGTTATACTTAGTCGCGTTCTCCAGTCCGATGGCCTCAAGGTACGCCACGCTGCCCTTGTTGAGATCGATGTACTTCGCGCCGATGGCGTTGGCGGCTACGATGGTGGCGGCGACTTGGTCCGCGAGATCGAGCTTGATGGTGCCGTCGGAGTTGTACTTGCGGCGGCTGAGGGGGGTGACGAAGATCTGGGGGGTGTTAGTGGGGTGGTAGAGAAGACGGGAGGGAGGGACGCACAGGTTGGCCGCCTGCGGAGACGACTTGTTTGCCTAGGTTCTCGAGGTTGGTGGTGAATTGGGCGACGGAGATGCCGGCTGCTTCCTTCTGGTCATTGTGGCCGAACTGGATGCTGTTAGCTGCGTGAAAGAGGGAGGGCCTGTCTGCACGTGCAGCGAGGGAGGAGGTTACATACCTGGATTGTCACGTAGGGCGTGTACTTGGACGCCTTGGACTTCACGTCGGCGATGACTTTAGCCCAGTCACCCCCCGAGACGAAGGAGACAGTAGTTGCTCCATTGTGTCCGTAGTTGGTGCCGACGGCGCCGTTAGTGAGGGTGCCGAGGAAGCCAGTGCCCCAACCTGGGAATATGTTAGATAGAGCCGCCGAGAGTTTGGGGGCAGATGTATACCTCCTCCGCCTGTAGACTGGACAGCAGTGGTTGAGTCGCCGGCAAGGAGAAATGCTGCGGGCTTATCGGCGCGGCATGGCAGCGGCGACGCTGAGACTAGAGACCCGGCGAGGAGCGCCAAGGACGAGACGACAGATGAAGCTTTCATTTTGGTGGGGTAAAGCGATGTAAGGTTAAAGTTAAAGAGATGCGGATATCTTACAATCCCAACAGGAGCGTTCTCACAGGCTCAACCTACCGGCATGTTTATATACTTTGGTGTATAATATCTGTATAATACCTCTGTATACCTGTGTATATTGGGTTGTGGATAAGAGTGCATCGTAAGGACGGACATGCTGAAATGTTTTCCCGTTTGCAATATCGCAGACGGAGGAACGGTCGTCGGATGAATGGAATGGGCGAAATGAAATGAAAGAGTGCCTCTGCTGCCCAGAATTCATATACCGGGCCTCCGGCTACCACCAGAGTAGATGCGATCATCGCCGTCATCGCTGTCACCACCACCCCCGCGTTTCATTACCCCACAAAGACCATTCTCGAAGATCTCGGCGCGAGCTCTGCCGACATCATGTCGGCTTAGCTTGACCGACATTCATGAGTTCTCTTAATGTCGTTTAGTGCTATACTAACCCTGCCCATGGACCTTCTGATTGCTGGAAATTGAAATATATTGCTGAACATGCACGTCGGCTGGGCGGGGGTGGTCACCCTACGACCGGTCGGGTGCGATCAGCGCGAATTGAGTTCGTGCCTTGATGAGGCTTGGTATACTATATAGCTATATAGCTTGTCATTCTCCGATGGTGTGCTGATCAGTCACACATACGGCTTCCTGAGACGAAACTGCAGGAGCCATTGGTTTACTGTTTCGCTGGAAAATGAATCTTTTCAAGCTCTTCGTCGGCTTATTCGCCTTGCTGTGGACTTCCCATGCCACAAACAATGGACTGCAGGATGTTGTCGAGTGGGATAAGTACAGTTTGATGATCAATGGCAAGAGGGAGTTTATCTAGTAAATATGCCGCAGTGATTGTTTCAGACGCGCGTTTCTGACAGGGCGTTATAGTTCGGCTGAGTTTGCCTACCAGCGCATGCCTGTTCCTGAGCTGTGGCTTGTAAGTTCTCGCTCTACGATGCGTCGCAAGAAATAAGCTCATAGAAAATAGGATCTCCTTCACAAGTTTCGCGCCAATGGTTTCAATGCCGTCAGGTATGGTGCACCACCTTTATCATACCACCAAAGACTAACAAGTCTAGTCTGTACTTCTTCTGGAGCTACCATTCCGCCTCCAAGGACGTCTATGACTTTGAGACCTCCGGAAAGAACGTCCAGAGATTGCTAGACTATTGCAAAGAGGCCGGGCTATATGTCATTGCAAGATCCGGACCCTATGTCAATGCTGAGACCAATGCTGGTGGGTTTCCCCTGTGGGGTTCTGATGGGAGTATGGGAAACCTCCGTACCTCAGATGAGACCTACCACCAGTCCTGGCTCCCGTGGGTTGCCAAAATGGGCAAGATTATTGCAGACAATGAGATCACCAAAGGTGGTGTAAGTTAACCTCGTATTCCAATATGCAAAGGTCTTGCTGACGCATATGTAGCCGATTATATTGAACCAGATCGAGAATGAGCTCCAAGAGACATCACATGTGGCCAATGCTACGGCCGTGGTTTACATGGAACAGCTCAAAGCAGCCTTCCTCGATGCAAAGATAACTGTACCATCGACCCACAATGAGAAGGGACAGCGCGCTCAATCATGGTCTACTGACTACCAGGACGTTGGTGGAGCTGTTAACATCTACGGCCTGGATTCTTACCCTGGTGGAACATCCTGCACCAATATCAACTCTGGCTACAACGTAGTTCGTAATTACTACCAGTGGTTTTCAAACTACTCGTACACGCAGCCCAGCTACGTCCCAGAGTTCGAGGGCGGATGGTTCAGCCCCTGGGGAGGATCTTTCTACGACGACTGCCTTGCGGAACACAGTCCTGAGTTTGCGGATATTTACTACAAGAACAATGTCGGGCAACGCATTACCATGCAGAACCTGTACATGACTTGGGGAGGAACCAACTGGGTAAGTGCAATTAACCCTTCGCATAGAGGATATGGCTAATGATAGACAGGGACATTCTGCTGCCCCGGTTGTCTATACATCTTATGATTACTCGGCGCCGCTGAGAGAGACTCGCCAACAATGGGACAAGCTGTACCAGACTAAGCTTCTTGGGCTTTTCACTCGAGTTTCCAGAGACTTGTTGAAAACATACATGGTTGGAAACGGCACTGGATGGAGCGTAAGTCAACAATTCCAACTCATATTACATGGACTCGACGAACTAATACCGACTAGGTATCGACGGATGCCATCTGGACGTGGGAACTGGCAAACCCAGATACCAAGACAGGATTCTACGTCGTGCAACACGCTGCCACGAATTCCAGGAACAACGAAACGTTTAGTATTGATCTCACCACGACAAAGGGGAACATCACAGTTCCTAATGTCAGCCTTACCGGCCGCCAGTCCAAGATTATCGTGACCGACTATACATTCGGAAAGCATGCTCTTTTGTACTCTACTGCTGAGGTGCTTACATACGGAGTCTTCGACGTTGATGTGCTTGTATTTTACCTCAGAGAGGGCCACGTTGGGCAATTTGCCTTCAAGGGAATGCCGTCTCACTTGAACTACAAGGTCTATGGCAAATCGAAACTCGAATCTACAACGGCCAATGGAATTACTACGTACGTTTACACCCAAGGCGCGGGCACATCGGTCGTGAAGTTCAGCGATGGCACTATTGTGTATCTGCTTGAACTGTGGACTGCGTGGCAATTCTGGGCACCGGCGACAACAAAGAATCCCACTGTGGAGGCAGACGAACAGATATTCGTCATTGGCCCCTACCTTACACGAAGCGCATACGTTAATCATGGAGATGTTTTCGTGTCTGGAGATAGCAATTCCACCACCACTCTCGAGGTTTATGCTGGAAAGTCTGTAAAGAATATTGTCTGGAATGGAAAGAAGCTGCCAACTACAAAGACAGCCTGGGGATCTGTTACGGCCAAAATCGCAGGTACAGAGCATCGCCATATCTCCTTGCCCGAGTTCAAGAACTGGAGGTCTGCCAACTCTCTGCCAGAGATCAACCCGGATTATGATGACTCGCACTGGGTCGTCTGCAATAAGAACACTACGTTGAGCCCTGTTAAACCCTTGACGCTCCCTGTCCTATTTTCTAGTGACTACGGCTTCTATGCCGGAGCGAAGGTTTATCGCGGCTACTTCGACGGTACCAGTGCCACGTCCGTCAATCTGACAACATCAGGAGGACTCGGATTCGGCTTCAACGCCTGGCTTAATGGCCAGCTAATCGGCGGCCATGGTGGCGACCCAGACCAAACCAACCTGGTCAGCACGCTCAGCTTCGCCAACGCCACCCTCCGCGCTACCAATAATGTCCTCGTCGTCCTCATCGACTACCACGGCCACGATGAAACCTCCACCGCCAAGGGCGTCGAGAACCCTCGCGGTATTCTAGGCGCCTCCCTCTCGACCAGCCCCTTCAAGAAGTGGAAAATCCAAGGCAACGCTGGCGGATCCGCTAACATTGATCCCGTCCGCGGACCCATGAACGAAGGCGGCCTCTACGCCGAGCGTCTCGGCTGGCATCTCCCTGGCTTCGATGTGTCGAAGTGGTCTCACAAAGAGGGACCCAAAACGGGACTGTCCAAGTCAGGCGTCCAGTTCTACGTCACTACCTTCCGCCTCGCGATTGATGCTGATCTTGATGCTCCGCTCGGAATCGAGTTCAGCGCACCAGCTGGCACTGTTGCCCGCCTGATGTTCTGGGTCAACGGGTACCAGTTTGGCAAGGCTATCTTCCATATTGGGCCGCAGCTGCGATTCCCTGTTCCCCCGGGGATTATAAATAACCGCGGTGAGAATACTTTGGCGATTAGCTTGTGGGCGCAGACGGATGAGGGGGCTAGAATCAGTGATGTTAAGCTGATCAACTACGGGCTGTACCAAACCGACTTTGAGTTTAATGCTGACTGGAGATACTTGCAGCCCAAGTATGTTGGAGGGAGAGAGAAGTATGCGTGAGAGCATCAGGGGAATGTAGAGTAGTAATTATTCATATTTGGATAAATTCTTTCATAGAAAGGAAAAATAATTATGGGATTTCTACAGGATTATATCACCTACTTAGGACGTTTAACCTTGCTAGATGGACAATGAGAATATAAACCAATATAATCCCTATCATAAGTACGGAACCCTAAATTCAACGCACATCGAGTGGTATAGAAAGCACACAAACAACCCATCCCTCAATCCAACCTGATCGCAGCCTCGCACCACCTTCGAAATACAGCACAATGCACTTCTCATCATTTTTCTTTATTCCACTCCTTACCACTCCACAAACCCCCAACCGTCCACAGCCAATAGTCTCGTCCCTTAATCAACCAAATCATGAAACTGGGAAATTCATATCCCATCGCCGCTCCAACCCCCTTACTCGTACCAATAGGAACTAGCTGGGTCTCGCGCTTGTCTTCCACGTACACTCTATCATCACCGACAGCCGTCTCTGCTGTCCCGGCATCGAGAAGTAGGTCACGCTTGATATTCGCTGCGAGCACTGGGACCGCGGCAAGAGTGAGGTGGATTGCTGGACGCGAATATGACGCCGCGTCCCCTATAGCGTAGATTCTAGGCCCAGCCTTGTCAACGCGCAACGTCGCCGCGTTGGTTTCGATCCGGTCGTCGGCAGTGAGGAGTGATTTATCCACAAAGCTGGTGTTAGGCTGCGTCCCGATTGCAGGGATGTACAGATCAGCTTCTAGTTTCGTCCCGTCCTCGAGAGTCACAGTGGCTTTGGAGCCCACACTCTCCGTCCCCGCGCCTTCGGGGAGTACGCCCGCGACGCGCGTGTTCTTGATAACTGTCACTCCGACTTGGGCCAGCAACGTCTCGGCTTTCGTGGCGATAGATGCGCGGATAATTGGCAGTAGCTGCGCCGCAGATGTCACGAGCGTGATTTTCACTTTTGGGTTCGCGAGCTTGGAACTAAACCACCCTGCACGCCCATTGAGATATTCCCCTAGCTCGCCTGCGGTCTCGACACCAGATGGCCCACCGCCGGCGATGACGATAGATTTTGCCGTTGCGAGGGACTCGCGGAACTCGGCCCAGCGCGCGCGCAAGAAGACGTCGTCGCGGTTTAGACCGAATAGAGGCGAGGTGGTAGACGCGCCGGTAGCAAGAACGAGCGAGTGGAAGGTGAAAGACCCAGATCCACCTTCCGCTAGGGTGACAGAGACGGTGCGACTGCTGTGGTCGAGGGCCGTGGCGGTTCCGTGGACAAAGCGAAAGTTGGCAGCGGGGTATTGCGTGAATGCCTGTGGGATGTTGACGAAGACTTTGGAGATGGGGAGGAGGTCGTCCGAAATCAAGACGCGAGGACAGGCAGGACGGCACATGGTTTGCTCGGAGGGACTGACGAGGATGATTTGGTAGGAGGCGGGGGAGGGGAGCTTGGGAATGGCATGCTTGAGGAGGTAGTGAGCGATAGAGACCCCGCCGTAGGAGCCGCCGAGGACGACAATTTGCTTCTGCGCGGCTGGAGGACTGGTTTCTGCCATTGTGACGGTGGAGTGCAGTTGGTCGGGGAAATGAGGAGATCAATCAGACAAGGGAGGAGAAGTTGTAAGAGGCGCGATAATGATGATTGCGTGAAAGGGCCTCCGGACTTTTGTAGCACCAGTTCGAGCGCAGTGATACCGACTGTGATACCCCGGCTATATTTCTTCAATCCTTCCTGAGAGTATGAATGGGAATAGGAAAATAAAGAGGGGAAAGTGCATCCTTTGAAGACAAAACAATGTAAACATTAAGATAACATAACGGTGTTGCCGTCAGCTTACAAAACTATTGGGTGATTGAACACACATGGGTTGCTCGCCGAATGCGTCATGGCTGCCGCCTCTATAACATGCATAAGTTTCCGTATAGCATGGGTGAAAAGGAAAATATCATATTTTATGAAGCTCTGATTGACATTAGTGCTTACGCTGTGCATAGTGCAAGGTTCTTGGCTTTTTGGGGTCCATTCGCTCCTTAAGTCGGTCTCCGACCGCATGGACCATGTATAGCTAGCTATACACCGGTCTAATGCCGAAGGAGCGAAGGCCGAAGGCTACCATTGAGGCATCATAATGCAACGTCATTGGAAACCCATATATTATTATAACTGTATATTAGATAACTATATATCCAAGAGTGGAGTGCGCATACCAAAATCTATTTAATGACATATAAATGATCAATCAGCCATCACACCCTCCCAAATAAGCCCTGTGGTGTTACAATCTTGGTCAAAACCGCAATAAAACCACCAAACAAGCACATGGCACCACTGAACATGCACGCCTCGAAAAACCCCCCATAATGGTGGACAAACACCCCATTCACCGGCGGGCCTATCAAACCCCCAAGAGAGGATAGGGACATTCCCATGCCCATGTACATCCCTATCTCTCGTGGGTCTTTCGCACAGAGCGAAACGCAAGCGGAGAGCCCAGAGATAATCGTTCCAGAAGTAAAGCCAAAGGCTATTGCGTATCCAATTAACTCCCCATTATTCGTTGCTGAGTTCATGCAAAATATTGTGATTCCCGTTGAGATGCCCCCGATTGCGTATACATTTAGTCTCCCGTACTTGTCGGCAAGAATACCTGGGATGATACGGCCAAACGTTGAAGATGCGTTGACGATAGCGAGCAGATATCCCGCAAGGGTCGGGTCCATGCCTCGAGAAACAGCGTAAGTCGGGAGATAGAAGAGCGGCGTCAGCATGCCGATGAAGATGAAAAACATGGATACCATCAGCAACACGAAAATCGCTTCAGTATACGCCCTCGCCAGCCAGAAAGCCGTCGTGCGAGATGTCAACCGCGCCCTGACAGCCACGCATGCAAACCCCAGGAGAGGGATAAGTAAGAACCCAATGACTCTCACCGACCATCCGAACCCGAGCGATGAGTTGTTCAGCATCTTTGACAGTGCGATGGGTATCACCACACCACCTATGGAGGATCCGGCCACCACGATACCTAGCGCTGCGGCACGCTTCTTGTCAAAGTACTGAGATACCGCGGCGAAGGCGGGAAACTGGAGAAAACCCATCGCGAGGCCCATTAGGACGCCTTGTACCAGCATAATTTGCCAGAACTCTTTGCATAGACTCAGCATCATCACCGCAAACACGTACGTTACCGCCGCGGGTTGCATAATCTACCTTCCAGTTAGTACACGACGCAACTGTCAATTGCCTCAATTGAAAGACTTACCACCGCGCCATACCGATCAAACATTGGGCCCCCCACCATCCCAGCACCGAACTGGAGATACGCCGATATCGAACCAACCCAGGCGATCTTATCGGGAGAGTGACCTTGGAGCTGGTGCGTCAGATAGTACTGTTCAAAAACACCAAAGGAGTTGGCAAAGCCAAGGCAGCAGAATAATATTGCGGCACCACCGGCGGCCACCGTCCAGGCTCTGGCACCGCCATCTGGTGCTGGTTCGTCTGAGTCGGGGGATGAATCTATGGCATTTTCTTGGTCAAGTAGATCGGGTGACTTGTGAGCAGGTTTCTCTTTATCGAGTTCGATTTCGGTGGTAGTTGTCGACCCTCGGCTTTTGACTTGGGCGGAATCTTTTTCTGTAATTATTGTAGCCATGTTTTGAGTAGTAGAATCGTCGAGAAGGGCAATGAGAGAAATTCGGCGAAGCAACACAGCGACAATCAATTATTTTATAGCAACATAGAACATGAAAAATAATACCTCAGCACTAGGAATATGCCTACCTCTATTATACACGTATTCTGCCTCATATTCGACAAGGGCATCGTAATCCGGGAGAATTACGTTGCTATTCTATTACTGTATATGATAATTTATCGGAGATAATCGAAGCGGCGTAGCAAAGTCAGCCGGACTCGGGATCGGACTCGGTTATCGGACTCGGCGATACTAACTCCGACTTTAAAGCATACGACCTCCCCCCAACCTAACCGTCATTCAATTCACTCATCCGTGCAAAAACAAAGCCCGTCGGAGATAATGTGAAATTTGTACGCCCGATCGTGGAGTTTTGTTTTGAACGGCCTAAGTGCGACGCACATATATTCTCAGCTATGACCGACCCCGAGCGCCGCCGGAGGCGTCCCACAGTGTATGCCACCTCCAACTTACCCCATCAGAATCCTCGCTGACAACAGGACAGTTCCTGCGCTCTATGTAAGCGGCGCAAGATACGTTGCAACCGCGAGACGCCGTGCAGCAACTGCATCCGTTCCCGCAATGGGGTCTGCGTTTATGAGAATGAGATCTCCGGCACCCCCCGGCGGGATGCCGGACCCCCCCCTGGACGGTCTGGTGAGTTTAGGAGGGAAGCAAGCGCTAGCACTCGCAGCGAACCTGCTTTCCATCCTATCCCAACCCCGTCACCTAGCGCATCCTCCCCTGCCCCCGATGTCGCGGCCATGCAGCAGCGCATTCGGGAGCTAGAATCGAAGCTTGCGAGGGCTTCTATCACGCAGACCCCTGTTCAGCGGCCTCCGGTGGAGCTGGCACCCGCGCTATTGGACCCGTTCCAGACTCAGAAGGAAACTATGGTGACGACGTCGACAAAGCTGGGAGGCACATTTCATGTGCACAATGAGAGTAGCGAGTGTGGGATTGGGCGCGATGGGGGGATTCCTCGCAGCGTCACGCATAAAACGAGGGTATTTGGACAGAGTCACTGGATTAATGGGATTGTGTTGGTGAGTTAAGTCTTTGAGTTTTGGGGGATCTCTTGGTTCGAGTTATTATGTTTGTATCAGGGGGGCGGTGATAGTATCATGGTTTACGGGGGTCACTGAGGGGCCACATGGAAAGTTCACTGATACATCGACTGACAACATCCCAGTTCCTCGGAATCCCCAAACTCATCGAGACCCATTTCCGTGGAGAAACATCCCGCGCTATCATTGGCATCCAACGCTGCAAATCCCTCGCCCGAACCATCAAGTTCCAGCGCTCACCCGCCGCCCGTCCTATCCCACCAAATCCCGACCTACCACCCAAAGATGTCGCCGATACTCTCGTAGAGTGCTACCTCCGTACTATAGAATCAGTCTACCGCATACTACACATTCCCACCTTCCGACGCGACTATGACGCGCTATGGACCTCCGACACGCCGCCAAACGCCGCATTTCTAGTACAGCTTAAGCTCGTCCTCGCAATAGGCGCTGCGATGTACGATGATAAATTCTCCCTCCGTACTTCGGCGATTAGATGGGTCTACGAGGGACAAAACTGGATCTCAGACCCGGCGTTCAAGTCACGCCTGAATATCCAGACGCTACAAATCAGTCTCCTCCTACTGTTCGCGCGAGAAGCGACTGGTATCGGCGAAGACATGGTATGGGTATCTGCCGGATCGCTGTTGCGGATCGCTATCCACATGGGCCTGAATCGGGACCCGTCTCTCCTGCCGACACGTAGTCTGTTCGCGGCCGAGATGCGCCGGCGCCTATGGAACACAATCTTAGAAGCAGTCGTTCACACGAGTCTTTTGTCTGGTAGTCCGCCGCTGTTGTCACTAAACGACTTTAGCACAAGGCCCCCTGGGAACTTTGAGGATGAACAGCTGGCGGACGACGACGCTATGCCGGCGCCAGATACAGAATTTACGCAGATCTCTGTCGCCATTGCACTGCGTGCTACTTTCCCCCTTCGCCTTGCCATCGCCAATTTTCTCAATAATTTTGGCGCCCATGGCACTTATGATGAAACCCTACGCCTCGACGCTGAGCTGCGCACCACATACCGAACACTATGCCAAACTATGCAAGCCTATACCTCTGCCACCGGCACCACTCCGTCGCGCTTTGCACTCCGCGTTGCAGATTTCCTTATGCTACGGTATCAGTCGGCGCTACACGTCCCATTCTTTGGGCCCTCGCTTAAGATGGCAGCATATGCGTACTCGCGGACAGTGGTGGTGGAGAACGCGCTGCGGCTGTGGTATACTGTGTGCCCACCGCCGCTCGGTGCGAATGGAGTTGGCGCGGAGGGAGAAGAGGAGGTGGGTAAGGATGACTTGCCACGGCTTTCGGTTTGCGGGGCAGGCTTCTACTGCACAGTTGCCATGCAAGCCAGCCTTCTCATCGCAGTCGAGCTGCGGACTCAGATCCTGGAAGCCGCGAGTATATCTCCGCCTACTCTGCGCCCGGACTTGCTTGCTGTCCTCGACGATAATAAGGACTGGCTGTTGCGGCGGATCCAAGCTGGCGAGACGAATGTCAAGGGCTATCTTCTCATTTGCGTTATAGCTACACAAATTGATGCGCTCTCTCGCGGTCTTGGGAAGGATGAGATGCTGCGATTATGCCTTGAGGCTGCGGAAGAGTCGGAGGAGGTTTGTTTTCCCCTGCTTGAGGAGATGGCGGCACAGACGCGGAGTGGAGACGGGGGTAGTGGAATTCAAACGGGCCTCGGGACGCCAGAGGGATTGGTAGAGGATTGGGAGTTCATGGTGAGTAGGACGATGGCATGTGTGTACCAAGACGCGGCTGACTAGTGTGATAGGCTTCGGAGACGCTATTTGACTTAGACGATATGAATGGGATAGATTGGATTCTAGGTCAGGATAGCGGTCAGGGGCAAGGAGGGCCGTTGCTTTGGTAAGGAAGGCGTTAACTTGGCGAGGAAGGCGGGGTATGATTGTATAATTAGGGAGTTATGGTTGTAGGTAACTCGCAACTTCATAGTTAGTTGCTCTCCGAGTGGGTAGTGACGGCTTAGTGTATATGAGGAATATAATCAACAATCCACTCAACTGGGTAGCTTACTGAGGAACTATCGTCACTACAACGCGATCATCAGATGATCCCTCTCACCCCTTGAAAACAGCGGGGTTGGTTGTCATGTAGTTAGTATACCTCGGTACTTTCCACAGAATCGAGATAAAGTTGCGGGGCCCCACACTTGACAGGGGATGATCGATCGGCCTTATTCTCCACGAATTACCCACGTTTTACCCACGAACTATCGGGGTTGACACATACTCGAGTAATGTGCCTTTCTCTCCTTTCTTGGCTTCGGGCATGGCAGACAGGGCAGGCACAGCATTCACCACTGGTAGTTGATGAAAATTGCTCATTGCTTGTGATAACAACGGGGGTTCGATGTTATTAGGGTTAGACCGCCGATGTCTACCCCGCGTTTCTTCCTATTTGTCTATAGTACTGTAGAGTAAGCCAATTCGGGCCGTGTATTTTGGGCTCCTGAGCATACACCCCAAGAACACCAAGTACCGGGCATTTCATGGGTAGGATTCTGCGAGCAGGGCTCAGCATCGGTTCTTGCACGCATCAAAGTTTAATGTTTATGTATGGCTAAAAGCGTAGGTCAACGTATCTTTACTTCAAAGTTGCACACAGTCGCGAAGGGCCCTTACTTTTGGGTAGGCAAGCACATAACTTCTGAAGCACAAGGCGTCTCAATATAGACAGATGATAACTCGACATGTCTATAATACGACGCAGCCAGATCATCGAAAACCCCACTGTAGTAAGGTTAGACTAGTCTAGTTGCCCCCGCAAAAGGCTCCCGAATAGGGTTCCGCAAGCAATTCCTATTTAGGCAATTCTTGCTGAACTTCTGTAACAATTAGCCAGCACCTAGTCAACCTTAGTCGCCCTTGGCATGTTTAAGTTAGTGGGAATGGGCCTTGACATCTTGGCAGTCCGGCAGATATCCCCACAATCCAATCCCCAAAACCCTCTATCCCCGCATCCCCGCATCACATCCCCTTCAACCCCATACATCTCTCATCAATTCTCATACAGGCCTTTTTTTCCACCCTCAAAGAACTTCACAAAATCACCTCGGCCTTTTCTTTAGGCTTCATTCTCACCTCCCCTCTTTCCTATTCCGCTCTCTGTCTTCATCACTCTCCCGTTGTTAATCTAAATATTCAGAAAATGCCGAGGCACTATCATAATTTTTACCACCGCACTCGTAGCTTCTACACGCATAGGACTGGTTTCAGCTAACTCTGCCTCCATTCCCCACTTCACTGCCCCACGCCTCCGTTTGGATCGTCAAACGGAGCCCAGAAGGGTCCATGATGCCTCGGCATGGAAGGCTCAGCTCAAGCTATAAGTAAGGCCTCGTCGTCTCTATCGTATATTTCTAGACAACAAGCTCATTCAGTACTCAAGCAAACACTCTCAATCCAACAGCTCACAACACTCACCCAGCTCACCTAAACCAGCCTTTACCCCCAACCGCAAATATGAAGTTCCAAGCCCTCATCGTCTCGGCTCTCGCCGCTGTTGCAGTAGCAGCCCCCCACCCCTCTGCCAATGAGGCAATAGACGGGGATGCCCTTCCAGCCATTATGGCTCGTCAGTCTGCCACCTCCGACGAGCTCAAGAACGGCGCCTGCAAGGACGTGACCTTCATCTTTGCACGTGGCTCCACCGAGTCTGGGAACATGGTTTGTGCCCTTTTTTCCTGCAAATCCCTACCCTTCCCCCTTTTACAAGCCCAGAGAAACTCGGAAACAAATAGATGTTAACCAAAAAAACAGGGCTCCGTCGTTGGCCCCCAGACCTGCATTGCCCTCAAGACCATCCTCGGCTCCGCCAAGGTTGCCTGCCAGGGTGTCGGCTCTCCATACGCTGCCACTCTTGCCGACAACTTTCTGCCAAAGAACACGTCGCCAACTGCCATTGGCGCTGCCACCACCCTCTTCAACCTCGCTCACACCAAGTGCCCAGACACCAAGATCGTTACTGGAGGTTACAGCCAGGGTACCGCCGTTGTGGATAACGCCATCCAGGAGCTTGATGCCGCTGTAGTTGCCCAGATTAAGGGTGCTGTCCTGTTCGGCTTCACTCGCAATCTGCAGGATCGCGGACAGATCCCCGGCTACCCAGCTTCTCAGACCAAGGTCTTCTGCGCTACTGGCGATCTGGTGTGCAGTGGAACTCTTATCATCACCGCGGCACATCTGACATACGGCATTAACGCTGCCTCTGCTGCGTCATTCCTGGCCAGCAAAGTCTAAGGGATCAATTAGACAGAGGGTTTTTGGTGAGCTTGGGCTCCTGAAAGGAGTAGGGGTAGCGAGATGTTAGGAGAGGGCTCTCGGATGAACCTGTGGCTTGTGTGTTCCTTTTTGTATTTGCGATTTTTGTCTATTTGAAAGTATATAAGTTAGCTGCAGCTCAAAAATTAAACGTCATGTTTAGAAAAAATGATCCCATACTTGATTTGTGCTCGGAGTGAACGGGCTTGGATAAAGATATCAAGCATTGAAACAAAATGGCATTGTTTGCGAGAAAAGTATAGCCCAATCTATCACTTATGATAAGGCACAAGCGCGTTTCACTGTTGGCGAACATCACTCGTGTGCACAGCCCCAAGAGTCTCACATCGATCTCAGAATGGCATCCCACGGCCACATTACAAATAGCGACGAGTAATCTTCAATCACAAACTTAATAGAAACATTGTCACCGACTTCATCAGGCGACCTAGCGTGAAACCCCTCAGAGCATTGCGTTCTTGATTTGAAACATCCGGCGAGACCCGAGCACCCTACCCAACTGCCTACGGAGACATATGAAGTAATATCAGGGAAGGCCTGTTCATAATCTAGATACCCAATACCCGGTTTAACTACTTATGAAGAGTTTTGGGAGGAACTGAAATGGGGTTTTTTTTTTATTTTCGCATTGTTTTTTTTTTTTTTTTTTTTTTTTGCCAATAGCTTCCTCGCTTTCTCACCTCCCACCCACTCCCCACGTCTCTATACCTTTGATATCCGCCTCCAATTATGTTATTTTTACCGCCCCCCACGCATGTACGTATTGTAATCATTCCTCCCACAGCCTTCCCGTCATTTGCTTCATCTCGGGACACAACATGAAGTTACAGCCGCTCTAGTCTCACCCTTCGTACGGAAGCAGAAAGGTAGTACTACAACAAATTCAACATCAGCCTCTTATCCGTTGTCTTCGTATCGCACAGGAAAATGTGGATGTGAGAGTAAGCATTGCGTGTGACTCTTCTCTGAGACAGCATGACCGATAGAAGACTTAATTCGCGGGTAACTCCATATCGGCGGAGAAGCTGGCATATGGAGATCTGGGGGGTGAGACCCGGTAGCACACACTCGGATTTCGGCATAGTGGTGGGTGTTCTGGATGAAATGAACTTCGATTAATGAGGGTGCATCTGGGTATAAAAAGTAGGTATGGGCTCGATGGGTTTGCTAAATATTACATTCCTTCCCATCGCGTCTTGGAGCGGAGCAAGCACATAACCAGAAGACTCAAGTTTTATTCAAGGTATCTTCATAAAAATGTTTATCTCAACCATCATCATCGGCCTCATAGGCCTTTCTCATATCCCCATTGCTTTAACTCTCCCCACCGAAACCAACAGCGTCGACATCACACACATAGCTTCAGACTACTTCCCCAACGCCAAACGCGATCTTACCCGCTTCAATGTCGACGCTCGCTATGCTGGATACAGCGCGGAAACCCGATCCTGGCTCGCCAGCATTGACCCCTCCTCCGGCAAAACCGACGAAGAAAAAGCCATCCTAATTTTGGAAGCCGCCTACGCTCATAAATTCGACCCCACGAACCCTGACATGGCTGCCGACCTCGCCGCGTTCTTGGCCGCTGTGGCCGGTAACGGCCCGGTCCACAGCAGTACAGAACGCAGCATAGAACGTCGCTCCTCCTTCCAAGTCTCCGTTGCACATGCCGTCAAGTGGGCCAGCTGCGCTGGAGTCTTCAGCTGCTTGTCCGGCACGACGTGCACGTTCAGCATAGATATTGGGAAGGCGCCGCGGAGCCACTGCCAAGAACAAGGAGGGTCGAATTGCTGCATAAGCTGGTCAAACTATAATGTCCGTGCAGGGTTTTTCTCGACGACCTGGACGGCATGCAATAGTGAGGTTCAGGCGGAGCACAAGTCGGATGCTAGTTGTGAGGGATATGGGACCAATGATCAGGGAGGCGACGTGTGCTTGAGCAATAGGGCCAACGGATGTACGTAGGCAAGATAGGTGTAGTGATTGAGTTGCGAAGGAGGCCCAGGGGCATTCCACTGACGATATGAAGATGCGAAGAGAGCGAGCAGAATGAACTCATTATTGCCTAGTCCGAGTCTCACAAATTGACAACTTTGACAGTGAATAAAGACGACAATATACCCCAGTCTCACTAGCCTTCTACTTCTTCATCGGATCTCCGGAGTGCCTCTTTTCTCCCCTTGAATCTGCATCGCTGTCCTCATCCTTCACCGCATCCACACTAATACTCGGATCTTGAGGGATAACTCTGTCGAAAGCGCCCACCAGAAGCCACGTCGTTGCAGCTACGGAGAAAATGAAAAGGAACACAGAGACGAGGAAGCTCTGCGCGGGATTTTCTTCGAACGATGCGGCTACGAAGCTAGCGAAAGCATCGAATTTTGTCTGGGAGTTCTTGACGACCGAAGACTTCGCCATTGTGATAACGGAGACTCTTGCGTATAATTTATGATAGTGGCTTAGATGTAAGAGGTGCAAAATATCGGTAGAAAGCACGAAGTTAATTTCTTTGCCTACGAACACGCTGGCGATGTCTCAGAAGGGTTATATGGACACCGTCGTCCTGCCACTCCGTCCTGCCATAAAAGGTCATACAACCTAATCAGAACTAGCGCAGTAGCGTACCACCACACTGGCACTACGTCAAAGCTTCTCGCGGGGTTAACGGAACTAACTATGAAATGCGCTATTCCCGTTTAGGAAAGTTGTCTCTCATTGGCCATTTGGCCTGTGGCGGGATCATTGTTCCAGTATAGCCCCCAAATTTAACTTTAGAGGTGGAGCGTTATGACGGTGATATTAGATATTTGGGTCGGCGGAAGCTGGGGTCCATTAAATAGCTATTTTAACTCGTTGCCTTCATCGTCTCAATCAGGACGCTGGTCTCCTATTGGCGGGGACGATGTTTCGGTCCACAGTTGACGCGCCTCATGGTTTTGTCATTGCTTCAGTATATGGGTTTAAGAAAAAGATTGTCAATCGCTCGGGCTTTGTATTGTAACTATCTCGGATTTTGCTAAAGGCCGGTCAATGTGATCAAGAAACACGGCGGAGTTTTTCAATCTTAATCGCCCAGAGGTCTCTAGGAGGTCTATATAATCTCTTCAATTCGCACCCAGTGAAGGTTAGAAAGCAAAGAGCTCTCATCATCATATCTTACCAGCCTCAACCTATAATCTACCCGCTGTAGTAGATCTTATCATAATATTCTTCGTTTTCATTCACATAAAACCCCCTCCAACCTACCGGACACTTCGCAATGGCAGACGCCGTGGCCACCCAACCCCACAACCTCCCCCTCCATATCTCGCGCGAAAAATGTGCAGGCAAGACCTACATTGTGACAGGCGCCAATGTTGGCCTCGGTCTCGAAGCAGCTAAGCACCTTGTCGCTGTCGGCGCCGCAAAGGTCATCATGGCCGTTCGCAATGTCAGCGCAGGCGAGACAGCCAAAGCTGAAATTGAAGCTGCGACCGGGACATCCGGGGTGGCTGAGGTGTGGGCTATCGACCTGTCGAGCTACGAATCAGTCAAAGCGTTTGCGAAGCGGGCAGTGACGGACCTGGAGCGCATCGATGCGCTGATTGAGAATGCTGGTGTTGCTGCCTTCGAAAGGACCAAGGCTGAGGGCCACCTGATAAACATCACCGTTAATGTGATTAGTACTCTGCTTCTTGCAGTGTTGCTGCTGCCAAAGATGAGTGAGGACGCGAAGAAGTTTGGGATTGTGCCGCATATTGTTGCAGTGTCTAGCAGAGTTGGCTTTGATGTGAAGGCGGACTGGGATCTTATCAAGAGTGACCCGCTCGTGGAGGTAGAGAACGAAGAGCACAAGGGATTGAAATTGTACGCAACCATGGACCCCATCCTTTAACTATCTGTTCCCTAGCTGTAACTAACACCAAAAACTCCAGGTATCCACTATCCAAACTTCTCGAAACGATAGCGACTCGCCAGCTTACGATCTTGGCCCCAGTATCCCGCACCGGGGTCGCTATAAACATCGTCTGCCCCGGGAGCTGCAGGACTGAGCTCGGCCGGCACGCACCACCCGCATTCGCCAATATGCTTCGGGAATCGAAAGAAAAGTACGGACGGACGGCCGAGGATGGTAGCCGGACGCTGCTGCATGGGGCTGTCGCAGGAAAGGAGAGCCACGGGTGCTTTCTCGACTCCTGCCGCATCGCTGAGTAAGTCTCCAACTGTTAGACCCGCGCAGTTATCAAGTTCCATACTAATATTGATGGTAGGGATGTGGTGCCTAGCTGGGTAACTGATGAAGAGGGGAAAAAGTCGCAGAAGGTCCTCTGGGAAGCTGTTGCTGGCGAGCTCGAGTCCATTCAACCAGGCTGCTTGAAGGCGATTCAGTAGGAAGATCGCAGGATTATCTGTTTGACAGATGACGAAGATAGCCTAGTCATGTAGACTATACTATTTCATAGGCGTTCATAGGCGTTTTCAGTTCAGAAGAGAGTCGATTTATCCCAGAGCTCCCGGCCCAATCTGCCGTGAACATCACTAACCCATGGAAATGTGGCAAGGACTCTGCATGCACCTTCCCAAGAGTCAATTCCTAAGGAGCGCGCTGTCTCTGCCATCTTCGGAAGTAACCACTCATCATCCGCTTCTCCCAATGCCGCAGATCTTCCCACAAACAGTATCCAAAGGATTACTTCTTTGTCTACCCGCTCACTTCCCCTATGGTTTTGTGCCACCGACCGCGCCAGGTCAGAGAGTAGTGGTACCTCACAGACCCTCATATCGAGACCCCGTAAGAATGCCAAGATATAAACAGCTAGGCCCACGTGCACTGTATTTTCGAGGCTGCTAAATGTACGGGGCCCGGATAGTGGGCTGACCTGGATAAGGCGGTAGCCAAGTAGAAGGACAGTGTCGAGGAACAAGTAGGGCTTTATCTTTGGGCGGCGTCCTGCACAGGCGTCGTTCATAAGCCTCGCAAGGCTTCTCATGTCGGTGAAAACGGTTAGTAGGCTGATGCTTAAGTATTTCAAAATATTAGAATCGACCAAATCAGGAAGTGCTCGGTCGTAATTATTCTCGGGGCCATTGAAACGTCCAAATAAGGCCTTGCTATGAGGCACGACATCTTCGACGGCGAACCTCGTCGCCGTGCCCTGATACAGTGCGAATTCGAGATCGACTTTGAACATTTTCTGCGTCAATCCTGGCCGGTACCTCGAAAGCGCCTCGATTCCGCCCCGTAACTGGACCATACGCTCCAACCCTCCCAAGTGGACGAGCCCTTCTCGGTGGTGGCCGCGGATGCGCTCATGCTGCGCCAGGATCACTACGACAGCTATGGTCGAATCTGATATTGCACCCTCCCTTGACAACCTCTCATTAATGAGGCGGAATGCTTCCAAGAGGTGGCGCACGGCCTCCTTGGGGTCGTCTTTTTTAGCTATGAGGGTATTGCGAGCTGTGACGGAGGTGGCAATGGCACAATGAAAGACTTCGAAATTAGTTAGCACAGTAGTGACATAGTCAGGAGTAAACACATAATACGTACAGGCTTCATCTAGGAACATGAACTGGACCCACATCGATGTAGGCAGCTCCGATGTGTCAATAGAGGTCTTCAAGTCGGCGGCCTCATATGGGCGGCTTACGAAAGCGAAAGCTGCATCACAAAGTAATCAACAACCAAAGTACATATAAGAGTTCGGAGACGAATAATATCACATACCCCTCTGCACAATTCCCCTCGCCTTATCATTCCTCTGCTCCGGAAATGAAAGCACGGAAAGCCCATCCCCAATCATCCGCTCAATGGCACAGCCGCCCTCTTCCTTATCCTTCGCGTTCCGCGCATCTGCCACAACGCGCGGTATGCATACAATAGCTGCTGCAGGTCGGTCTCCAGCTTCTCGCGTACCTGCCTTCATCCGTGACGGCCGCACCAGTGTTCTTCCTACATTCTTGCCTGTGGCCACGTGACTCCGAATTCGCCGCCGCGCAGCACGGTCAATGGCGGCATTGTTGTCGACGAACTCGAAAGGCATGATTGGTATTTCCTCTAATAGATGGAGGCAATAATCCAGGTGGAGTTAGGGTGATTCTTCTGGTAGCATTTTGAGGTTGAGAGGGTGAGTTTGGGCGTGGCGAATGCAGCATGGAAAGAGGATGGGGTTATCGGCGTTAAGGATAATTCGGCGACAGCGCGAACCACACGCTCATAAGCTCACGAACTATTGGAGTAGCATAGTATTGGGGGCTGTATTGTAAAAGGAGCTTAAGCATACCATGAAAGTTAAATGGTGGTTTTTAAACCGTCCTAGTTAAATCTGGTATTTAAATTTAGGATATATAACAATATTCGCTGATGGCTTAAATAAATTCCAGCTCATAAATACACTCTTATGAAAAAGTGTATCACTTCGACGATTAACTATACGCCTTCCGCCATTTAACCCTACTACAATGCCCGACTAATTCTCTCATTCTCTGCTCCGTTTGTCTCCCCGCTCAGCTCTACCGGCGGCACGGGCAACTGCGGACTATATAGCTCGGCAGGACTATGAAACGTGTGTGGCGAAGACGTGGTAAACTTATCACCCTGAGGCGAGAGATAGTCGACCGACTCTGGGCCAGTCCAGCGCTGCTCCGTCTGTGGCTTTGAGTGCAAAGCATTGCGGTGGCGGCGGAAGAATAACACTGCAGCGACAAGGAGACAAGCACCTACGATGCTGCCAATTGTTGCTCCTGCGATGCCGCCGGCATTAAGTTTATTGCTGCTATTTATAGGCGAGGGAGTGGAATTTGATGCTGTTTCGGTTGTGGAGTTTGCAGGAGATGCTGCGGTATCAGTTCCCGACGCTCCAGGCCCCCCATCAGCTGACAGGTTGGCATATGCTTCGCAGTCGGAATTGGGCACCGCAAGTGGGCACGAGGGGTCTTGACACAAAGATAGGAGCTGCGGACCTTGCTGAAGACTGAATGTGATGGGCGGGGCACAGCGGGAATTATACAAGCTATTCATACGGATATTTAGAGCCTGCGTGTCAGCTTTTGAGAAGCCGTAGAACTCGGCTGCGCGAGTGAGCTGGTCGATAAAGTAGGCTACTTCGGCGAAGTCGAGACTCATGAATTTATGAGCGTAGGCGAGGTTGAGCGACCCGCCTGGGCCGGGAGGGTCGGCGGGAGGAAGAGAGCAGCCGAATATGTGAGAGAAGGAGGTATAGAAGTGACCGAAAAGGCGGCTGGAGATGGTTAGTCAAGTATGCATAGAGAACAGTGGGGAAGGGGCAAAACGAACTATTCATTTGTCGAGTTGGAGAGGACCACGGACTTGGTTTTGCCGGTCAAGTAGTCGGATAAGGGAGTAAGACCCCCATCGTCGAGCCAATTTACCCCAACTGGTTGATTGTTCAAGTTCGTCGAGGCAAGTGTCCCGTTGAAATAGGGCAGGAGGTCCACACGTTGGCCACGTTGAAAGCCTGGGTTGAGGATTCCGGTCAACTCCTTCGGCACCTTCTTCGAAGGAATAGATTTTGGCCCAGAAAATGCCAACGCGACGATGCTTTGGACTAATTTGAGCTGGTTTGCCTCCGACGCGGAGCCATATGCGACTTGCGTATAGTAATCGCAAATGGAGATGGTGCTCGGCCTCTGCGCCAGGACCGTAGCAAACAGGAGGAAATACAAGAGTAACATGGTGATAGTTGCATCAGCGATGAGGAATTCGCAATGAAGGAACGCTCTTTGTTATGGAGGCCACATATTTTCGCTCTTTGTCAAAGGAGCCACACGTGCCGTGGACGTACAAAATGGGGACAGCGGGAAGCAAGGGGTAGTTGAATCAAGCCATAATGAAGCAAGGGCCAGCAAGAAAAGAATAAGGGCAGGCGAGTGTCAAATCGTCCCCCATTATTGCTGCGGCAGTCTACGCCTGCCGCCGTCTAGTCATATATCGCTCACGTATCCAGGGTAATATGAGATTCCTCGTCCACTTTACCATCTCACCAAATTTATGTGCTCTTTGCCTTGACAGCCTTCAGGAACCGCACAATATCATCCATCTCTTCAGGCACCTTGATCCAATGCCCCTCCAACTCCGCTCCTTTATACTCCTTCCATTCAACTTCCATCCCTAACCCCTTGAGCACCTTTCTCGCCTGACGCCCAAGCTCAACATCGACCGTCCCATCATCAACACCATGTCCCAGAAACACGGGCGTGTCTAACACACCCCTAAACTCACGTGGCTGCGCGACCAAATGTCTCAGATGCAACATCTTACTCTCCACAAAGTCCCTGCCGCTACTGCCCTCCCCATCACCACCGCTCACATACTCCCCAATAGACCCCGCATACGGCAACCACGTACTAGCACCGAAGAATCCTCCCAACTTCCCCCTCTCCCCACCACAAAGCAGCGTCCACATCCCTACCGCGGCGCCCTGGCTAATCCCACCCAGAACCACTTTCCCCGCGTCCCCACCAAGCCGCTCAATCTCCTCATCAACCACAGAGCTCAAATACCGCACCGCCTCCCGGATCCCCGGCTCCTGCAGCTCCTGCCGGGACGTGATGTCCGTGAGCGAATGCGCCTCAAACCATGCAGGAATGTCTTCTTCGAAGACGGTGCTCCACAGCTCGCGCGAGGACGGGAAGACAAACCGCCAGCTGGGGAATCTTTGAGGTAGCGTAGGGTCCTCGGGGAGCTTTGTGTCTTCTATGAGCTCTTCGGCGAATTCTGGGCCGTTGCTGCCACGACCGTGGAGGAGGATGGCGGTGTGTGTGTGTGTTGAGGTGGGATTGATGATGTGGAGGTCTGGGAAAGACGGGGCGGGCGTTGGAGGTTGCTCTGTGCCTGTGCCTGGATCTATCGTGATGTGCATGACGTGGGTGGGTGAGGGGTTTAGTGGCTGGATTGGGTGGCACTTTCTACTGTAAATGTAGTGAGTGGTAGGTTACTGCTGTGATACTGTGATGGTAGTTGAGAGAGCAGGCACAGCGCGTAACCCTTTGTTTGTCGAGGCTGCTAGTTTTGTGCCTGGGCCTGTTTCCATGCCAAGCGCGAATAAGCCACCCAAGTAATAATTATCATATTACAACATGTCAACGCAATTAATATGTCCACTATTAGTTGTAATATTTAACAATCACTATATATCGTCATCTCAGTCGCGGCCTTTGAACAACACGAGAGGGGAGCTCCCCCCAACTCTCTTTCCAACTCTTTCCAACTCTTCCCCTCCAAATACCCCTCTCTGTCGTCGGCTTCTCTCCTTCCCGAAACATTCGCAGTTGCTGCATTCTCATCCTGCAACACATGAATCCCCACTTCGCCTCTTCACCGCACAACCATCCGACAGATCAATTCCCAGGATTGGCGTCGTTGAAACTAAGCACTTTCAGCACACATGCAAACGGCCCGTTCCGTAATTCCTCTGGTAAACTCCGCTCGATATTTCTCAACGACAATATATAATTGGCAATGTGTTGTCTTACCGCCTCCTCTTCAGCTAGAATTGTTCACCACCCGAGCGCCAACAGCACGGCATATGTAGGACACAAACGACAAGATGCATAATCCCCAGCCAATTGCTGGGGAAGAGTTGTGTATTTCTAGATGACTTTGAGACAATTGAAATACGTGATACAGCCAGCAATCCTGCCGGCAGCCCTTGAGACACGTCGGCACGCCATTAGAGTTCCGATCCTCGCAGTTGATTTCTGCTCCGATCACCATATATACTATGCCTGAAGTCAAATCTTCGCATCGCAACGAACCCCAAAAGACTCGCCTGTTTGTATCATATCGTCTTCAAGATACTACAATACCACACACTCCATATTGCACCCAGACACGGTGAAAGAAACGTTTACCATGTCAAGCAAAGTATTATTTGACGCGGCCGTGGCACCGAACGCTACTCAGTACTATGGTTCACTAATAGTCTCCAATATCCGTTACGAGGACGGCCCCGTGAATATTGAACAATTTCTGGGCATTTCCCTCAGGTCACCAGCTTCAATAAGCTCGCAGGATTTCAGCACATCGCCTGATCCCTGGATAGAGTTCCTGCCGGATGTCACCAACGAACAGGTCGACGCGTCGACGTTTCATGCAGTTGCAAGGCTGTCGGTATCCGAGCCGTATACGATTGGCAGACTTACTATCAACATTGGCGTCAACGGTGATCTAACTCAAAGCCCCGAGCGCTTTGTAGAGTCGATAGCCATCGCCGTTGATGCGATTCCGGAATGAGGAATAATCGCCAAGATCAAACGTGGTTCCTGTTCTGCTAGCACTATTCGTGGCACCTGCCCATGAAGGGCGGTTCATGAATGCACAGGGACTACAGTCTCTGTTATATAGTCAAGCTACACCCTTGAGGGCAAATCAGACTTTGCACCCTACGTGAGCTTGTATTTGTTCATGTGAGGATCTGTATCCGCAAACTTCTCAAAGCATAAATTGATGTATCACGTATATGTTCTCATCCAAGGCAGCGACCGAAGACCGAATCAAGCGCGTACTCGACGGCCATTTCTCAATCAGTGCAGCCGGAAGATACTCGACGCAATCTGCCATTAGGCCGTGGATCGAGGGGATCAATTGCTGGCCCCGCCTTTGGTAAACTCCTAGTACTCAATTCATACACATCCGCAGAGCAACAGCTCTACCCGCTGCTTCAAAGCAACGAAGTGGTATGCGGCAGTCGGTTATGAGCATGAGAGAGACAGACTGACCTCGATAGACACCACACGGGCAGCTTGAGTCCAGACATAAAGATCTGCATCTACACGGCACTCCAATGGGGCCCGGACGGGCCCGCGGCGCGTTGCACGGCGAGCGACCAGCGTCTAATAGTCGTGTGCTGCGCTGATCTTCCTGCTTACTAGCAGGGCTGAAGATCAATGCAGGTCACTATCGACGCCTGGATCTCGTAGGGATCTCGATCCCTGTGGCCAACACGTTGCGCCAAGCACAACGGGATAGATTAGGAAGGCCTGGGAGACGGGGAAGCCCTGTTTTGGGAGCCTGGTTTTGTGGCGTTAATTGGCAATACTATGTGCGTGGGAGATTTGTGCATATTTATTTCCCTGGCGATATGTGTTAGTTGGTATATATCGATTGTTTGGAGTGGATTGGATGATAAGCTTGCATGCTAATCTCTGTAATCTTACAACCCGCGCCCCCACAAGAGCTGAGATGCTGATTTATTGTTGATTCACTATGATCTGATCTGTGGTCTGACGGGGATTTATTGGTGTTTATCGTGTTCCATCAGAGCTGACAACCCCGTATAAGTGGATTTGCATTACTTTGTGTTATACTGTTGTCTTGAGAACTAATTGAGAGCCACTCGAGAACCACTTCGTATTGCCGAGTTAAGGGTCCATGTTTGGATCCATGTTTGGTCCATATTTTGGGCCATCGTTTGGTCTATGGTTCGGTCCATCGTTCGTTGATCGTCGCTCCTTGACACTTTTGGCGGTCCAGATGTGGCTGAAAATAATTCTGGTACCAGATAGGTACCTGTCATCGCATACAATCAGGCACTACACACCAAGTCGTTATTTGTACCAAAGTTCTCGACGCACATAGCTAGGTTGTTAAGAGGGCGCCAGTGATAGTTCGCACTCTTAGTACGCCCATTTACGCCCTCTACGCCCATTTAGTACTACTAAAATTATGTATTTTCCATCTTTTTCACGATGAAAACCAAGTTTCCTAATACGAAAGTAACAGTAATAATAGCAATAGCAGCAAAAAAGCTACAAATTATGAAATATCTTTGAAATATGAAAATATGAAATCATTGAAATTAAGTACGACCAAGTACCACCTTGGTGCGACGTGCATACAAAGAGTACTTATCAATCTCTATGCCACCGTTTGTTTCTGATCTGCAGCCACCCAAATATACCCTGCCGTTAAACTGTTCAGTACCTGTTTTGTTCAACCTTGGAAACTTTACTATCTACTCCGTATATTTCTGTGGCTTCTGCGATTCCTCTTTTCTCAATAACTTCATTTTCCCCTTCACCGTATTCACTATTGACTCAGATGCCGCCGGACGACCCCGACAACGACGACGCAGACGGCATGTCTCACCGCGCCACAGCAAGCAATACACCGCCTCAACAGCAATTTCAGCCATCTCCACCACCAACAGCACCAGCACAACCCAAGTCCGGCGCCGCGCCCATGGATATGCTATTTATGGATACGCCAGCAGCGTCGCATCGCGACGAAAATCCGGGCCCAACGGCAGCATCGCCCATTGCCAGGCTTACCAGCAGCGGTCTCCTCAGTAATACCACCGCGACGAGCCTTCTCAGCAGGTCAACACACCGCAGCTACGATCCCATTGACGGCAGCAGCGACCGCGACGCCGACGGCTTCAGCGCCAACACGAGCCCGCTCTTGACCACCAGCGAGGGCAGCAAGGGGGACGACTTAGCCGGCACCACCAGACGAAGATTGAACATCGACTCCTCCACCACCACCAGCCCGGCGCGCTTCGAGATCGACGAAGACGACGCAGCAGTCACGGCGAGCACGGCGTTACTACACGAACCTGTCGTTAGAAGGGCGAGCACACGAGGTGTTCGGGTCCGACACCCTACTCCGGGACTACAGACGTTACAGGGGGCATATACAGCGAACGTGGTGCAGTTAGAACGGTCAGCCGAGAAGCTCAGTATGACGTCCAGCATTGAAGACTCGATCCGGAATGCGTACGAGGAGGTGAAGAAGTCGGACAGCAGGATGAACTCGCTCCGCCAGTCCTCGCTATTGAACCTCGTCACCGACATCCCCTACGAGACCAGGCCGACACAGATCACGAGTGCGGCGGAGGTTCAGAGCCCGACAAACTTTGCGAGTCCGACGTACCCGACGCGGGATACCAACTCCTCGCATTCAACGACCTCGACTTCGATCCTGGATGTGAATAATGCGGCGAGGTCGGGTGGATACTCGCCGGGAGGTGCGGTCATATTGGGTGCGAGACCGAGGGCGGATTCGAAGAGCTCAAAGACGTCAAAGTATGGGACACGGCCCGAGCCAGAGATGGAGGGGAGGCCGCTGAGCGAGTTTGTGTCTTCGCGCAATAACTCGTACTTGTCATCACGGAATGTCTCGAGGGCACCGTCGATTGCGGAGAAGGAGGAGGAAGCAGAGGCGGAAGTCAGGAGGCCGCTGGCTATCCGGAACTTGTCGGCTGATGATATTGATGTGGATGAGGAGAAGACGGACATAGGGCTGAACAAGATTATCGCAGACGACTCGCAGTCGGAGATGGAGCAGGCACAGGAGTTATTTGATGACTTTGACGGACAGCACTATGCGAATCAGGCTGCTCCACCTGCACCTCCAACAGAACCCCCAGCAGCACAACCAAGACCGGAATTGGATAGACGCAGTTCGTCGGCGAATACATTATCTATGGCGAGGCCCAAATCATACGCGGATCCACTCACGGGACAGCAGATGGTGTTCTACCCTGCGCCCGTTCCGTCCATGCTTATGCTGCCCCAAAAGCTGTCGAACCGGCCGTCACCAGCCAAGAGGGAAAAGCGGAGGACTCAGGCTCTCAGCACCCTCCCACCGATAGCACTACAGTCCGCACCATGGCTCCAAGATGTCGTTGAGGGCGAGGCAGCACAGCCCGAACAAGTCCCCGACGAAGTGCTCGACTCCGAATACCTCGCGCAGCACCACAGGCAAAAGGTAGGCGGCCGTCGCTCAACCCAGGACATGCTCAACATGCCCGAGCACCTCCGCGCAAACGAGTACTTTGAGCAGCCGCAACCCCACCAAATCGTCGAGATCAAGGGCCAATCCGCCGTCGCAACCCTCGACGACATCCTCAATGCCTCCGCCTACGCCCCCGTCGGCGCCTTCACCGACCACACCTTCGCAGGCCGCCTCGGCGCCGAAGTCTACGGCGCCCACGACCCCCGCACCACCCGCACCAAGAGCCAGCTCCTCACCCCTGAACCCCCAACCGCCAAGAAACGCGTATCCTCCTTCTTTGGCCTCGGCCTCGGCGGCAACAAGAACGACGACCGCACCTCGACCGTAACCAGCATCCTCGGCCTCAACAAAACACCCTCCTACACCGCCGTCGCCGAGGACTCCCAGTCTCCCC
>JPJZ01001001.1:0-19163 GCA_000750815.1 Pseudogymnoascus sp. VKM F-4516 (FW-969) | reverse complement strand
AAAAAAAAGAAAGAGGAGGATACGAGCGACACACGACAACGACACAATACGACAAAAAGTAAAATCCAAAAAGTGATTTTCTCCCTCATCAGATCCTGAAATGAACGCTGGGATCTGATGAGTCTTTTGCATTTTTGGACTTTGAGTAATCGTTCAAAACATCTACAGAATGTTCCAGGAATACGAGAACGTGATGGTTATGTGTGGAGATTCCGAGTGTTTATTTTGCTTATATGGCTAGATTATTATGTTTATGGCGTCGATGCACCGTTGTTTTATTATACGCCATCCTCCATCCTCACATTACTCTCTCACAACATCCTCACACCTTTGTCCAAACCCACAACCCCCTCGACGCCTCCGCCACACTCCTCACACTCTGCGCCACACTCCTCGTCCTCTGCAACCCCGCCCCCTCCCTCCCCTCCTTCTCCCTCGTCTCCCTCTCCACATCCCCCACCTTCCACGCCCTCACAAACCACAAACTCACAGCTGCGCCCACATACATCATCCCCGTAAAAACCTGCTCATCCCTATAAATCTTCCCCTCACTCCTCCTCAACTCCAACCCAATCACCTCCGCAAACGTACTCGGCAGCACAAGCGAACACCACACCAGACTCAGCGCGGACGGCAAAATCGACAGCCCCACCACCTCCGCTGTCACCGGAGCGACGGTCGTCCAGAGCGTGCCTGCCACGCCGCCGCCGAAGAGCGCGAATACGAGGAGAAGGGCGTAAGAGTCCGAGGGGATCCAGAGCGCGAAGCAGAGGATGCCGCAGGCTAGGGTGCAGGCGAGACACATATTAATCCTGCCTAGCGAGTCGGAGAAATACCCTATAAGCGGTCTCCCGATGCCCTGACCCAGGTTGAGAATCGCGCCCACGACTGAGGCCTGGGATGCAGTGAGGCCGATGCTGACTGCATAATTAGGGAGGGAGAAGAGGAGGTTGACGTAGCCGACCATGCTGAAGCATGCCCATGCCAGAGTGAGGAGGAAGTGCGGCCGCGCCAGAAGGCGGAAGTCAAACGCATTGTAGACCGACCCGACAGCCACATTACGGTCACGGATCAGCAGCGTGGATAAGGAGATGACGGTGCAAGAGCAGATAGCTAGGATGCGGAATGCCCATCCCAGACCTAGACTCTGAATCATCGCCTGCGTGGCGAGGGAGTAGATCAGTCCGCCGATCCCTGACCCAGCAGTGCCGATGGAGTTTGCGAACGAGCGGCGGCGGTCGAACCATTGCGGGATTAGACCCACGGTGGCGTTGAAGATGAGGCCCATGCCGAGGCCGAAACAGACGCCTTGGGAGAGGAAGAGGTGCCATATCTGCCATGCGAACGAGGCGCCTAGCAGTGCGGCGGTTTGCAGCACCAGTCCGAGGAGGAGAGGGACGTAGATCCCGTGCCGCCGAATCAAGAAGGTCGCGAGGGGTGAGACGACCTGGGACATGGCGATGGAGAGACCGCCGACGAAGGCGTAGTGGAGGGGGGTGGCGGAGGGGAAGAATGAGTGAGAGAGGTAGTAGGAGAGGAAGATGCCGTAGGAGGAGTTGATGCCCCATGTGTGTGCGTTGATGAGGAAAACGCAGGCGACTACCACCCAGCCGTAGCCGCCGTCGGGGCAGACGTCTGGGACGGGGAGGTCGGCGAGGGGGGCGAGGCCGACGGGCGCCTCGGCGGCGGCCTTTTCGGTGTCGGTTTCTGAGGAGCCAGGGGGGGCGGGGGGTTTCTCGGTGCCGGTTTCTAAGGGGCCATTGGGGGGGTGAACGGCCAATTGGTCGTCGTCATTGGCGGCTGTGGTGGTGGCGTGGGGTTTCTCGGTGCTGGGGGAGATGGTGGTCATTCTCGAGGGGTGGTGATGGTGCAACCAGTTATCACTCCCACAATGAGGGAAGGGAATAGACGTCGTCGTTATATATGTCTACACCCCGCCTTGATCGAGTGTGCCGGCGTGGTCCTAAGAATCCGAGGTGCTTTACAGTTCTTATGCGTCCCTTTATATCTCCTCTTTCGTGTTCGTAACAGCACCAGAAACGAGTAGGCTATTCAATCGACATCAATTACAACAACGAAGAAGAGAAAAATATAACAAAGACCAGACCCAGACCCATCCTAAATTAATAATCCCCCTCCCCACCCCATCGAGTCATCCCCCAAGCCCGCCGCGCCGCCAAAAAAGCGCAAAGCGGAGTAAAAACCCAACGCCATCGGCAAGCCAAAAGTGTGGAGAGCTAGCGCTTCAAACGACGCTCATTCGGCGTCGAAAATGCCGGTCCGTTTGCCGCTTCTGCACGCGAAGCACGCGGTGTACACGCTACCAAAGTTACGATCTCGCTTGGTTACCTGCGGGAGTGTACTTGGGGTAGTTGTACCACCGATGCATGGCGCGCATGGCTCCCGTCACACCGTTCGAGAGGACTTGCTGTGTTGAGACTAGAGGGGGGAGATGGGAATAGGGTGGGAATAAGAGGTGCGGGATTGGAAGATGGGGGATGTATTGGGAGGTATTATTTGCGTGGTTTGGGTGCTGGTATATACCAGCTAGGTACGCAGTGATGAGGGGACGTGCCGATAGCCGCCTGGGCCCTGACGTTTCTGGGTTGGGACGGGATGGGGGATTGGGGTAGACAGAAGGGTTACGGTATACAGCTACAGCTCCGATATGCTTACGTTTACTTACGGTATACAGTATAAAGAAGCGATTGGCCCCCTCATATCACAGGGAGAAAATCATTCGTCACGCTCGTCATGTCCGTTGACTTGCGCCTTAGGGGAATCGAAGCTGTATACAGCACCCCCAACACCCTCGGCCCTGTTTCTAAAGGGAGACAGTGAGACAGTGAGACAGTGATATAAGTGAATGGTAAACTGCGACGTGTATAGAGTTACGAGTTAACGGTATACAGTCAACAGTCAACCCCCCGACTTCATACGTTTAGTTACGGCATACAGTATAAAGACCGCGACCACCTCCCTCGTCCCACGCACCAGTAAGAAACGGCCCTCATCATCACTCATCACGTGACGTCCTTGCTCACAGTCACGCTGTTCTCGTAGGATCGGTCGAGTTAGCTCCTACATACGAGAAGGCAGTTAGGGTCAAACAAAGGAATTAGCGCTGACGTGCAGCTGGAGATTATTAAGTTTGCAGTATATGTAAGAAGGTTTCCTTGTGGCCGCAGTCTCCTTATTTTACTTTCTCAATCTTCCTCTCATCAACAATCCTCTATATTGTTATCGCCTGTTTATAAATAAACACCACTACAGTCGACCCGACCCGGCTTTACTCAAGATGGCCCCCCAGAAACTCACGCCTAAGGAGTTCGGAGACTGGCTGAGCGCTGTCTTCCATGGCGACCCAGCTGAAGCACGTGCATTCTGTGAACGAACCATGAACCCCAACTACCTGCGCCTCCAAGCCGGCGGCGGGCGAACAGACTTTGAAATCGCCGTCGAGAAGGTGGCGATGTTCCGGACTATATGCAAGAAGTGGGAGGCGTCAGTCACTTTCCTGGTGCAAGAGGACAACAAGATCGCCGCACAAATAAAGATGGAAATGGAGTTGGGGGAAGGGCCGGAGAAGAAGATGGAGTTGATGTTCATGGGTACGAGAGATGATCAAGGCCGATTTGAGAACGTCTGGGAACTTTCGTCTGATCTCGAGGAAGGGGCCAAGTAAAGGATAATTGGGCTGCGGGGAGTAGTTGATTGCCTTTATTTAGCATATGACGTGTAGAAGCTGGACCGATTATCAAGTTAGACAAGCAACATACATACATACACTACCTGTTTAGTTCACAATAAGTGAAGGTGGTGGGAAGTCTGCCTTTATACTACTTTCAAACCTCGCCCTCGCTCACTCAGCCATAGCCATCTAAAGTCGCCGTGCATTGCGTCTGTCGCGTCTCAATACGAGACCCCGCATCTTGTGTTGTTGACGTAGTCGCCGTTACGACACTGAGGGGTGGGGATATCTAGATTATCATGAGAGCATCAAAATTCTGACGCAACAACACTCACCCACTAGGCCAGATGTCACCAACCGAAGTAAAAGGCAGTGGTTGCCTGAGACCGGTGGATTAATAGTTGCGTGGGCGACCACTAGCGAATACCCACTATTGTATGTTTTTGCTTCTTTTTTGAGGCCGGTTTCTTGTAAGGTTATGGGGTTACGGTATAGAGTTAAACTCTTGACATGCTTTACGTTTGATTATGGTATAGAGTAAGACTTGCGGCAAGGGCTGGTTACGGTATACAGTATAAAGAAGCGATTGGCCTCACCTTCACAACGCAGGATGAATATCTTTCGTCACAGTCCTCACGTCGGCTCCTGATGATGTAGTTGAGGCTGTATACAGTAAAGACCCAAAGGCACCAACGAGTCATACCCATAATCTACGAAATCGACTTCGCGATTGGCATCACAGCATGGCATATCACTATCCAAACGGAGCTGCAGCAGTGGTATATATTACCCCTCTCTGATTCCCATCTAAGATTTCGCTACGTCTACAAAATGGCATCCCAGGAGCCCGCCCATCCGCGGCAGCAGTAGGAAAAGAAGCAGCAAAAAAATATAAAAGCCTTGATATGGGTTTATAAAAAAATAGGGAAGAAACGCTTCGCCGACGCCGGACTGATTGATGAAATACACGCTTGCTTTGCTCGCTCGCTCGCTCGTGGCTCATCATCGTTCCCTCCACCAACCCCGTCCCCCTTTGCACCTAATTCGTATTGTACATGCGTCTGAAATTAATTTGTTATCCCATCCCATCCCCGCTCCCAAGACGCGCCTTCCCTCCACACACTGACACCGTTTCTATCGAATATCGTTCCTGCCTCGCGAGCTATGCAAGCAACGCCTGATCCTCCTTCCCCCATCCATTTCGATTTTTTGTCACAATTTCATTCTTAAGAAGATGACCCGATCTCTCTTCATCTCAACGGGATCCCCGCGTAGTGCGACTCCATGTGGCCAAGAGTCTTATACCACATACGACCAATAACGGGATCGATATCACACGGCGACGCGCTGACCTTCCACAGCTTACTGTGAATAGTCTTGTACCCGTGCTTCACATCATCCGGCTCAGGACAGCTGGTATCCCACTTCGGATCCATCTTCTTCCATGGCATCGGGCCGCCCTGTTCGAACACCTGATTAATAAGGTTCTGCTCCATCATAGACACCGAGAAGCTGTCCGGGCGGTCCACGAATGCCATGAGGTGGTCATAGAGCATCTTATTCGGGCTGATGAGGAAGAAACCCGCGTTCATGTAGTTCTCGCTCATAGGCTTCTCGCGGCTTCCCGACCCACCATCCACCACACCAGCGAGTGTGTAGTTGGTCGGCAACTTCCCAACATCATTCTCATGCGTCTTCTCCACCGACACGTCGTGCGGCTGCGCCGCCGCGTCGTCAAAGATCCCATTCAGCGACTCGACGAGATACACGTCCGCGTCGAGGTACAGGATCTTCTCGTAATCGGTGTACGACCACAGCAGGAGTTTATCCAGCATCTCCACCCACGTGGGGAGGGGGACTTTGATCCAGTCCGCCATGATGTGCGGCACGGGGACGATAGTCGCGCCCTCGTCTGCGAGGATCTTGCGCTTGTTCTCCGCGACGTTGGGGGGACACATGACGAGGAAGGGGACCTTGGAGTTGGAGTACTTGGTGTGGTTCGAGTGTTGCAGCTGGTAGTTGAGCACGCGCGTGCTGAGGAAGTACTCGTCGCTCTCGATGTCGGTCTGGTCGACGTCGTCTCTGTAGTTCGGGCCTAGGAGCGTCGCGAAGGCGTATTTCGGGCCTGCGGCCTCCTTGGGGGGCGCGGGCGCGGCGGGGGAGGAGATGATGCTGGAGGGGGGCACCAGGGCGGGAACGGTGTTGGTGAGGGTGTTGTAGTAGAGGAGGCCGATGACGAGGAAGGTGAAGGAGGCGGCGACGAGGCGGAGGAAGCGCTTATTGTGCACCCATTGCGAGATGTATTGTTTGGTCTTCTCGGCGGCGGAGGGGAGCTGGATGTTGGAGGCTTCGGAGAGCCATGATTTCGACATGGTGGGCGCGACGCTGGGGGAGGTGAGCGACGACGACGATGTCGTGGCAGGAGTGGTTGTGATCGTGGCCGTGGCGAGGGGGGAGTTTTAAGGGTCGTAAATCCGGGGGGCTCGGGTAGCGATCAACACAGTGACAGGAATGACAGGTGCTGTTGGGGGTTGATTGTCGTGTCAGGGCGTCATGTAGCGGGAAGCATACATACGGGAGGACAGATGAAGTCGAATATCTCTCCTTTTTTTCAGAGCGACATGATGGATGGGGAAAAGCAAGAAAGAGGATAGATGGTCGAGATGCACACAGTCAGCAGTAATGCGAAAGAAAATAGCCAGGCCGACGCGCGAGGGAGAGGCGTTTCGTGGTGGTAGGGGGTATTAGCCAACAAAGCGCGGAGTGGAAGTACCAGGGACTTGTTGAACCCTGGATAAACATAGGGGGAGGCAGGGCGAGCGACAGTGGGGAGAGACAGTTTGCATACAGTAAATGTGTGTTCAGAGGGTGTTTTGTGTGTGTGCATGGTAGGCGCCAGTGTACATTAGGGTACTTAGAATGCATATTTAATGAAGCGTGTTAATATTGGACGGACAAGAACAGTAGTCTGCTACAGTACACAGTAGTGGAATGCCACGATGGACTCTATTTTGTGTTGTGTGGGTTGGTGCCTGGGGTGTCTATGGACTGTCTGGCCTGTCACCCTGTCACTTTTTGGCACTAGCGTCACTCGAAGGATCAGGTGGGATTCAGTTGGGTTTAGTGGATTAAATTAGGATTAGTGGTTCTATTTAGGATTAGTGGCTCTAGTTAGGTTTAGTGGATTAAATTGGGAATAGTGGTCTCAGTTAGGATTAGTGGCATTTTTAGTGGGATTCAGTGGGATTCAGCGGGATTCAGCTAAGGCCAAGAAAAGCACCAAGCATTGGTCGATACATACGAGTAGAATCCTCTGCCCAGCCTCACCATCGATATCTCAAAATCTTATCATTTTACTTTAAATAACTCTAAACTAGCTGTAATATCTATATCTTTATATACATATCACATATGTCAACACCTACAGCCCTCAAAGTGAGGTTATTCCAACATACTCAAGTATACGCCAACAATCCACTATGCCAACATGCTCATCTCCCTCGCTTACAGTACTTACAGTACTTCTTATCTCTCCGTGCTGACACTTTGGACCCCTACAAAACCCCTACTATGTACCATCCCATCCCCTCCCCGCTCTCCGTATTACGTGCCTGGTCTAATTATACTTAGGAATTGGGTCCCAGTCTATACGGGCAGACGGGCCATTCCTGCGTGCTAATAGGATCTGACTAAACCAACCCCCAATAAACGTTTCAAAAGAAGGCCGATCAAAGATAGGGTATCGAAAAAAGGCCACGCAATCATGGACTACAGGGCTGTATTTTACCGCCCTCGAGCCCCAATTCCTAAAACATGACTTGAATCCTTCCCCCAAATAACAATTAAAGACCATCAAATTGGCGCCCACCTACCGCAGGAGCACTGAACCGCTCACCCTCACAACTGCGACCTCACTACCGACCACTCCGGCTCTCCGGTCCTGAACTTAACCGCGCAAGCAGCCCTACAACACGCCCAGCCGCCCCATACCACGATCCAACAGACCACGCGCACACCAACCCCCAACCAACATACCCAAGCCGTGTCCTTGGGTCCCTATTACCACCCTATACCACCTCCCACTATAACACTGTGCCGCACCACCACGCACTGTAGGAGCACTAAACACTCCCCCCCCAAAACTTGGCATGCCCGCGCGCACTCTCGCTCCCGCACCTGCTGATACGCCATGCTTCTTGGCCACGACAAACGGCGCTGCGTCACAGTCGTCTTGAGCGCGTTTATTGCCTTCTTCTTTTGTGCGTCGTACTGGTTGTGGAAGGGAGGGGAGCACGTACGGCTGGTCCCGTCGTTTCAGGAGGGGGATATTGTGGGAGATGTCGTGGGAGATGTTGCCGGTCCTGCCGGAGGGGAGAAGGAGGTAGAGACCTCGTCGTTGCCGCTGCCGCCGGCGCCGGTAGAGACGGGGAGGGCGGGAAGCAAGGAATTGACCGAGGAGGAGATTGTGCTGGCGCAGTATGATGAGGCGCCTATAAAGGAATTGTGCGCCAATACGTCGTGGGCGGATAGTCGGGACGTCGTCGTCAGCTGCGGCGCCCGCGTCGGCGGTGTCGGTATGTCCCCCATTTACCACCACTCCCAATCCCCAAAGCCATCAATCAAAAGGCAATCAGCTAACTCACCCGCAGGCAACGTCCGCCAAGAATTCCTCGTCTGCGTCCGCCAAGCCATCGAAATCGGCGCCTCTCTCATCCTCCCCACTATCATGCTTCGCTCCGAAGGGTTGATAGAATACCAAAACGGCCCCGTCCACAACATGTCGTATCTCTTCAATTTGGAGCTCTTCGACTCCCGCCTCCGCTCCGCCTGCCCACGCATGCCCATCTACAACGACCTCGCAGAGGTAGAGCGGGTGGGCGAGATAGCGAAGGTGGATCGGCCTTGGGATTTGCCCGAGCAGCAGGGCGTGAGACTATCGTTTACGGCGTGGGCGAAGCTGAATAGGCAGGGGGAGGGGAGGATTACGGTTATCAACATGCCGAAGATCACCGGCCAGACGCCGGTTTGCAACGATTCCCCGTCCTTCGTGGCGAATTTCGGCCGTCTGGTTGAGTTTAGGCCCGACACGCATCGACTTGCCTCGCTGATCCTCTCGGCGATCCGGGAGCGCTTTTCGCTTTCGGCATTACCACATTTTGGCGTCGCGCATAGCTCCTTCGTGGGGTTGCATTTCCGCACCGAGGTCGACGCTGTGAATGTCGGCTACACCAGTTTCGAAGAGCAGACTAAAGCATACCTCTCCTACATCTCCGCCGCACCTATCCGCGCCATCTATGCCGCGTCGGGGAACACCACGAGCTTAGACCTCTTCTCCATCGAAGCCGCAAAGCTCGATCCCCCCGCCACGGTAGTAGCGAAAGGGGATCTCCTATCCGGAGCCGAGAAGGCGGAGCTGGACGCCCTGACGTGGGACCAGCAAGCCCTAGTCGACTACCTGGTGCTTGAAAAAGCGGCGCGGTTCGCGGGCGTGAGCGATTCCTCGTTCTCATGGGGAATCGCGTATGCGCGCCAAGTCGTGAGTGGACAGGCGGGGACGTGTAGGAGCATCAAGAATGAGACAGATAAGGCGGTGCAGTTCCGGGATGAGCTGTCGACGGTGTTTGGGAGGCCGAGGGATTGGCATATGGATAAGCTGTGGCCGTGAGAGGAGAGAGTGTCGCTGTGAGAAGAGGTGTATGGTATGTGGCGTTTTTGATGATTTTTAGGGTTTTGTATAGCGGATTGTTTTGGATTTATATTTTGGGTTGCCTTTTTAGATTATAGAATTGGATCCGCGGGAGGGTGGTTGGGGGGGGTGAAGATATATGGGCAAAACCAAGTACGATGAGGAAATCGGAGATGTGGATCGTATATATATTTTTGGATTTTCATCTGGGAGGGAAGGAGCGATGGGAGATTATCAATATACCTTTGAGATGGTACGGCATATAGGGAAGGGGACGGTGATACCATTTTGGGTGGGAGAAAATGCGGCGGGAAGCCGTTTATATATAAATGAGATGTTTGAAGATCCTGTGATGCGTCGGATTTTGCTGTGGGATGTTTAAATGAGATGCTTGTGACCACATACCCCGCTCGCTGAATTATATCCCCTCGGAGTTATTGCGGGGAATGGCGATATGGTTATGGCTGTGGTTTGTAGAAGTTGATTGGTAAATATATAGCAGTAGAGCTATGAATTGCTTTTCTCATATAACTGTTTAATAAATTCTAATCGAGGTAAATGTACTCGGGAGGTTTATATCTATATATATTACTTCACTACTAGTGCCCGAAATCTGGATGCCAAAGTGATAATTATGGCAGCTTTGTAATTTGATCACTCCAGTAGGAAGTAATTCCGAGCTTTGAGGGCCAATTTTACAATGGCGATAAAACAAATGCCTCCTGTTACAACCAAGATTAACCCAGCGAGCTCTAAAGTAACGTCAATCCACAATCAATTGATAATCTAACGCGTGCTGCATTGGTACATATATATTAAGTTATTTGATACGCATACGAGGTACGGAGAAAGACTACATTAACTACTACTGCGTGGTATGCTGCCACAAAGAACAATCGATAGGACGACTGAAATTACCCTGGCCATGGAGCCCAACGATACGAAATCATCCCTTACTTCCAGCTTCCAGCGAAGTACCTAATCAACCCTACACGTTTTTGCTTCCTCGCCTTCGGAGGCTTGGGCTTTGGTTGCACCACTTTCTCTGCTAGGAGTGGCGACTTGAGCCCCTCCAACTTCGGGCCAGGAGGCGACAGAGGGCTTCCCTCTTGGCCCGCTTTCTGTCCCGCCTTAGCCGCTTCTTCAGCCGCCTTCTTCTCCTTTTCCTTTTCCATTTCCCTTTGCTTCGCCTTTGCCTGTGCCTCAAGCGCTTCCTTTAGCAAGTCGGAGGTTGTTTCGATTTCGCTGGTGTTTTGTATCCATTTGCTCCTCAACTCGAATACCTCGGTCAGCACTTTGATGGCTGTTGGCGGGTAGCCGAGATAGGTTTGACACTCGCCGTATGAGTCTCCGATCCAGAGAAAGTCTGTGAGGGCATCCAGGTTCCGGCTCTCGAGGATTTTATCCAAGCGCTGATGTGCCTCAGTCCACACCTTCTCCAGCACGTCCTTTGCCAACTTGTATTTTGGCCTCTGTTCTTTCTCAATCTTGCACGCCTCTGCGTCTGCGAGCAACAATTCGGCGTACGCACGACCGATTGCGAGGTTGGCGATGGTCTGAGCTAAGGTGCGATTATCGTCTTTCTTCGCCTTGAGCGGCAAAAGTGCCGAGTCGCATAGAACTCGGAAAACTTCCATCGCATCAGCGTCCCGGCCGGATTGAGATAAAATGGCTCGTCCGTAGCTCCAGCCGATTTGGATGGTAAGAACATTCTTCGAGCCAAGTCCTTCTGGGCCCTTTGCTTCTTCCCAGGCTGCCTTTAGTGTCTTCTCAGAGTCGACGGTGTCGGAGCGGCTGAGCTGAGCGCACCCTAGCTGGTGTTGATACTGAAGACTAGTCTTCTTGTCGCCTTTTATTTTAGCTGATTCAGCTATAGATTTGTATAGCTCTTCGAGATCGCTGCCGTCATCATTCGGTAGCTGACCGATGGTAGATACTAGAGTCATCGCGACTGAGATGCCTCTGTCGATGTATTCGTCGCCGCTACGTTTCTGCAGCGCCTTCCATACAGCCAAAAGAACACCTTTAGCTTCTTTATATTTCCCAACACTGACATAGAATTGGCCTAGTTCCTGGCCACATGACAAAACGTCGTCGTTTGGGTTGCTATCAGCCTTGTCCCAGGTCTTCTTTAGCGTATCCACGGATTCTGAGCTGAGATGGAAAGACTTCTGTGCGGTTACCATTTTCAATGCGGCTTCCGCTGCACCATTAACGTCAAACCTGCCGAGTCGGCGAATGGCAACCTTCTTATACCACAGGGCCGATTCGTCTATGTGATCGCGCTTCTGACTGAGTAGAGCTAAGCTGATACCAGCCCAATCTCTGAACTTGTCGTCTTTCAGGCTGCTGTCGAGCCAGATTTTCAGGTATTCCCATTCTACCTCATCAAGCTTTACGCTCTTTTCAAGGACCGCGCAGTAGTCTCTTAATATGTCTTGTGTCTTCTCAGCTTCTTTTCCCAGGAGTTTACGTCTGCTATTAAGAACGCCCTTTGCAGTCTCTTCTGCTTCTTTGTGTCTGTCCAGCTTCATCAGAGCCTTAACACGCCCATGCTGGTACCCTATGGTCTCCTTCTCGAGCTCTGATACACGCCGGGTGGTTTCTTCATCCAGGGGGTGTTTCGTTGGCAGGGCCTGTAGCTGGAAGGTCACATCCTTAATTAGAGCATCGTAATGTTCTAAAGAGGCCTTTAATATGATTTCCTTTCTGATTCTGGGATTACTCTTGTCGGACTCCAGAATTTTGATGCTTTTATTGATCGCATTTGCCAGGCTGTCATACGCTTTCTTAGATTGTTTTCGATTCTCGGTGAGATTGATAGCGTCCTTCGTGGCGTTCTCCAGTTCCGTTTTCAGCGTCTTCAGTTCCTTCTGGGCTCCTTCTTTCTCCTTCTCCAAGCATTTTGTCTTCTCTTCTGCCTCCAAAAGCTTTGATTTTGTTAATGCTAGCTCATTTTGGATATCATCTAAGCCAGGCTTCGAGGATTGATTATTGGATTGGGAAGATTCGTTCCCCTGCCCCTGGACTTCCCCGTTTGCTACCTCGGGAGCGTATGTCCCCGCAAATCCAAGAGCCAGGGTATTAATCTGTCTTGTAATTGACTGGATGCTGTAACGGCATGTATCGCATCCGGAGGATCCGCCGAGGCACTTCTGACTGCCTGGGTTACTATCACAACGGCCCCAAGGTGTCCTGAGAGCCTCAAGGAGGCGATCCCGGCAAGCCGTCCAATACTCTCGACGACGGGGCGACTCTTTGATAATATGTAACTGGCTATCCAATAGCTTTACAATTATGTCGGTGGTTCTCAAACCAGTTCCTCCATAGAGAGAGAGCTGGTATGGTGCTGATGTGGGACTTCGGAAAGAATGGGCCCGAGCTTCACCAAGATCATAAAGCCTGGCCCTTAGTTCATCCAAAATATCCTCCTCCGTCATGTTGCTGACATTGGGTGACAAGTAGAGAGCCATTGCTATAGGCCTGAAGGCATGCTCTGCGTATAGAAGTGATGACAAGAAGTTGAAGCGAGCAGTTAGCCGGGCAAATTTGCATTTGAAATAAGGCTACGATGTATCATAAAAACGAAGTCAACTCCTCCATCCAAGGGAAAGGAGGGAAGTCCTGCCCATTTTATCTTTCGATTCTCGCTCAGCCTTCCCTTTCACCATCGCGGCTCCGTCTATCAAACAAGGCTGTGAGTGAGATTCGGGAGGTATGAACTGCATTATTGCGTGCAATGCATGTACATGTGGTGTGTCGCACAGAAAGTATGCACGCATATCGAGGACACTGCCGACCACTAACAACTGCGAATTCGCGGTGTTTGTGACGAGGCTGGCGACCTGCAGATTTGCCCAACCTTGGGTTGGTCGGCGACTTTGCCACAACCGCGAACTATCAGTTGGGTACAGCACGAATAGCAAAAATGTAACCCCCCCAAAACACTGAGGTGTGGCGAATATGATGTGGACTGCAGAATTATAATGGCAGTAATTGTGGTCATTGGTTGGCGGTTCGCTGTTTATTGAGCCTCACGGTAACGATCAGGCCTACCTCAGCAGGCTGGGCCGAATGGTCCAAAGTACGCATTCCCGATATTGGAGTCACCGTCGCGGTCCGTATACAGCCCCGTGAAATGCGGCGCACAAAAGCTGTACAGGTAGAGACAACGTTGTGTATGGGGATATGCACCACATGGCGATGGGCACCTTCGATTGCTGCCCAAGCCATTGTAAAGCTAACAACTCCAACCACGGCTTACAAACCTTTATTAAAAGCTGCTAAAATACAAATACTCATACAAGAAGCTCAAGGCTAGACGGTATGACCATTTATAACTCCCCTGTGCGTGTCAATGGAGTGCTCCTACCCGCCATCGTCGAGCATCTGTTAATGACACCCAGAGATCCCGGATCAACCTTCCTCCCCACTCCAAATCCTTATACAGTATAATCTGCATTGCTATGCGGCAGACCCCTAAACCTTATTCCCACCAAGGTTGAGTTGTGGGGAACGCGATGTCCAAGCATGGCACCTTCCCAATTTTACGATTCGGTTTGAACATTCTAACTCTCATGGGATAAAATACGTTTGTACAAGGCGAAAAAACATCGCCAGGCACAAGCGCCGCGGTAAGTACTGACGGCTCAATCTACACCCCTGCCCTGACCAGGTACGAGGATGGATGAACACGCAAACAACTTGCATCAAAAGGACAAAAATCACAACAAGCACTGCTTCTCTACCCCCAGCAGTGCAGCAACCACGCCATGAAGTCACCCGCATTACACTACCCCACCTCCCATCATAGGCAAAATCCCCCCCCACCTTCCCCCAGCACGCCAAACCCGCCACATATAAAGTTTAGCCCGCCTATTTTCCACCAGTAAGGCGCCCTGATCGAAGCTTATCGCAAAGAAGAGCGCACCTGTCTGGCTTGGAACCCGCCATGACATTCCACTTCCCCACTGCCACGCATCTGGACAACCGCTTCATCACTTGCTATTATCACTGCCTGCCTTGCCGGCATGGAGTGCCGGTGGGGCTGCCAGTTGCGGGGAAATGGCACGGATTCAGGCACGATGATGTCGAGCAGGAGGGGTTCTAGACGTTATGCGTGAGCGGAGATGTGAATTTTTTTGACTTTAATATCGTCGACATGAGAATTTAGGTGTGGGCGCGTGCACCGAAATGGGCAGTTGCTCGCGATTAGCCTGTGTGCTTTTTAACCACCGGAGTGCGTGGGTGAGAGTTGTTTTTAACCATGGAGACTTGCAGTACCGAGGTCCTTGGATCAAGGGAGTCTATATATCACAATATAATATATATATGTCCTCTAGGCCTTCTTCGCCTCCAAGGTTCCTGTCAGCACTGTCCCCGAATCCCCTCCCCTTAGCTAGTCCTATTCTCACAGACAAGCAACCATGCGCTCTATCAGCGCCGCCCTCGCTGTGCTGGCCTACGCCGGCCCGGCCCTGTCTCAGACAGCTATTACCGTCAACACTGCATCGCAAATGCAGCAAATGGACGGCTTCGGCGTCTCTCAAGCCTTCAAGCGCGCTGCCGAGTTCCAAGCTATGGCCTCGGGCCCACGCAAGCAGGGACTTGATTACCTCTTCAGCACTACCACGGGCGCAGGTCTAACCATCATCCGAAACCGCATTGGCTCCGGCGGCGCGGGCGACAGCATCTTGCCCACCAGCCCTGGCTCGCCTAGCGGTACCCCGAATTATCAGTTCGATAACAATGATGAGGGGCAGGTGTGGTTCTCGCAGCAGGCAATGACGTATGGGGTTAGTACTATCTATGCAGATGCGTGGAGTGCGCCGGGGTTCATGAAGACAAATGGGAATGAGAATGGAGGGGGGTATCTTTGTGGCAGCTCGGGACACTCGTGCTCGAGTGGGGATTGGAGACAGGCGTATGCGAATATGCTGGTGCAGTATGTAAAGTACTATGCTGGAGTTGGGGTGCCGATTACGCATCTTGGGTTCTTGAATGAGCCGGACTATACGTGAGTTCTCTCAAAAAGCGCAGAATATTTGAAGAGAGGATTGCTGATGTGAAACCTCACAGTCCTACCTACTCCGGCATGCTCTCCGACGGCAACAACGCCGCCTCCTTCATCCCCACTCTGTCCGCGGCTGTCAAAGCCGCCGGTCTATCTGTCAAGCTAACCTGCTGCGACGCCATGGGGTGGGAAAGCCAAAAATCCATGACCTCCCAGCTCGTGGCGCAGGGCATGGAGCAGTACCTTAGCGTCATCACGAGCCACGCCTACACCAGCGACCCCAACAGCGCCATGTCCACCTCCTTGAAGAAATGGCAGACTGAAGCATGCGACCTCAAATCTGCGTGGTCCGCGACGTGGTACTCTAACGGTGGACCGGCTGAGGGTCTGACCTGGGCCACTAAGATCCATAACGGCGTCGTCAATGCCGGGCTGTCCGCTTACCTTTACTGGGAGGGCGTCGAGGTGAACCAGTTTCAGGCGTCCTCCTACCTCGTTGCTAGCGACGGCAACACGGTTACTCCCTCCGGCCGTCTCTGGGCTTTTGCAATGTGGTCGCGCTTCGTCCGCCCCGGCGCATACCGCGTTGCGACCACAGGCAGCGTATCCTCCGTCGCCATCGCTGCATTCAAGAACACCGACGGCAAAGTAGCCGTTATCTTCACTAACACAGGCGGCTCAGCACAGAGTGTCAAGATCTCGGTGTCCGGGCTGTCAGTCACAAGCGCTAAGGCGTATCTAACTGATAACTCGCACTCCGTGGCTGAGACGGCATCGACGCTCTCCGGCGGCGCCTTGACGGTCTCGGTGCCCGCGCATGCGATGATTTCAGTGGTCCTGAGTGGCGGCGGTGGACAAGAGACGACGCCGCCTGCTAATACGAATGTTCCGAGCAGCACAGCGGTTACGCCCCCGGTGAGCACGTCGCAGCAGCCGCCTGTGACGACGACGCAGCCACCAGCTACTGGAACGGTGGCGCAGTGGGGACAGTGTGGGGGGCAAGGGTGGACCGGGGGAACGGTGTGTGTGAGCCCGTATACTTGTAAGGCGGCGAACCAGTGGTATTCGCAGTGTCTGTAGGTAGTGTGAGGCGAGGGGGATGAGGAGGTGGTCCAATTTGAAAATATGGAGAGGGCGGTTTGTTCATGGAGGTTGATGAAGCACCGCCAGGTCTGGTTGCTTGCACATGGCAGTCTGGTCTGGTGGAGATTCAGAGTTATGGCACATAAATTTAAGGACGTACATATTCCGAATTTTCGATTGGATAGGTTGAATGTACTCAGTCTGAAGTTGGCCCGTAGAGACGGCACGGAACGAGACGTGATTGTGATTGACATAGTGACCCGTAGGACAGAGAATATATACAGAGACAGAGCGGCATGAATGAAGTATGGAAGGCGCCCCTATTACCTGAGATATCAGTTATGATCAATGCACGGCAAGGGAACTGTTGTGCCGCAGTGTGCCACGTCGGCGAGATTATGTTGTGAGACATGAGAGCGCAGGCAGAAAGTATCAGGAATATATATTTCCTTCTACTCCAACAACTCACACTCACTGGCGGATGTTGATTATATTTAAACTGCCCAATATCGATACATATTATTATAATAAACAATAAACAAGTTTCATGGGCTGACTCTTCGTCTTCATTTTCAGGGTTGTTGTCGTTGTTGACGATCTCCCCCTGAGTTCTAGACCCTTGTCCCCGCCAACACACTTATCTCTTATCGCATTGCCCAGCCAACCACGTCGGACTCACAATTTCTGGAATCCACCAGCAACCCGCACGGGTCTCTCAACACTCCAAACACAACACCAAACTCTAGCTCACTTTACATATATCAACACAATCTCATAAGATTGCGCCCGCTTCTTCTTTTACCACCATCATCGTTCTCTCGTCACATACCTATTTCAAACATACCTATATACAATATTCTGCGCTAGCATTGCTATCCACACAACACACTGTCCTGCTTGTTTATCCACGGCGTCCTGAACGATATAACTTCATCCCGCCAAGAGGAAAGGCCTAGGCATCTCAGTCTCAGCGCCCACCGCCCAATATGTTCACCAGAGGCAGGTCGAAAGACCGCACCTCAAGGAAGGTGACTCCGCCATCAGCATCATACATGTCGAATGATCAATTCGGTTTGAACTCCCCCAAGCCCCTCCTACCCCTCCCCCGCGCATCCTCACCTAGATTCATTCTAACAGGACCACAAAGCAAACTATCTCGCTGAGCTTCGAGATAACCGCATTGCCCGCCCCGGGGGTGCCCGTCCTCCTCCAACGAACAGCCGCATGAGCCTCGACCAGAGCAGCTTCAAGCCATACTCCCCAGCCGCAGCCGCCTCCAGCCCAGCCGTTGACGCCCCAGGACGCGCCGAAAGCATCATCTCCCACAGGCGCGCGCGCTCCTCCTTGTCGACTACTTCACGCACCGGCCGCGCCCTAGTCCAACCTCCCGCCCCGTCCAACCCTCCTCTGAGCGCCAATGTCGTCGTCCCAAGCGCGACATATATGGTGCGCGGACAGCGCTGGATGGAGCGCGAGGAGATGACTTCTCTCCGCGATGCGCTCGAGGATATGGATACAAATGACGAGCTTGAGGCCGAAATTAAATTACATGCCGCCGCGCAACAGGAAGCCTCGGACCTAGTATGGCGACACCAGCACCCCCAGCCTACCCCGGAGCCGGACGCGCCGTATCGATACCGCGACCACATGCGCAAGAACAGCTACCAGCATGCGCGTGCACAGAGCGTCGGTCCATACACTGGCCCCGACGCGGTCCCGGTCCTAGGATTCCCCACGAGATCTGTATCAGGAGGCTCGAACTTCAGCTCAACTCAACGCGACCGCGTTTCCAGCGGGTCCTCCAACGGTTCGGACGCCCACCCGGCCCAGCGCCCCGGCCAACGCGTCTCCTTCGATGAGCCGCGCGGACGCGACCCTGGACCACGGAAGGGAGCCAAATCCTACGGCTCGCTCGCCCACACCATTGGACATGCACCATCGCGTCGCCGGAGCAGCGGGAAGCGCAATATCAGCGGCGAGTTCCGGTCCTCGTTTACCACGGACCAAATCTGGGAGGAGCCGGGTGCGAGTGATGACGAAGCGGCCAAGGCTGCTGCGATGAAGGGGTCTGCGGATGCGCCGGCGCCGCTGAGGGTTAAGCCTAGGAATCCGCTGAATAGAGTGCAGTTTGAGGCTGATCCCGCAGCGCCGCGCGCAGCGAGCACGCCACCTCTCGAGCTTAAGCCCAGGGAGCGGTTCGAGATCTACAAGAATCCCCCTTCACAGAGCCGAAATGCAGGGTACACCGCCAATCCCGCTCCCGCCACTCCACCCGCAGACTCCCCGGCCGAAAGCCTTCAGACCCCTGCGGCTCCTTCTACTTCTCCCACCAAGGACGGCCGCGAGATCCGCAGCGATGACATCCGCACGGCGACGACCAAGTCCCTGCGTGACCGCAGCCCACTGCTCCCTACGCCCAGCGCCGTCTCCGACGCGCCCGGGCGGCCCATCGTAAGCTTTGACCAGAAGTGGACGCCGCCTTCAGCGGCGGCAAAAATCAAGACTGAGGCTGATGTGACGCCAGCTGCAGACTATCGACGACCAAGGGTCGAATCGAAATTCGATGCCACAAGGCCAGCCCGCAAAATCGGGGGACCGAGAGAAGCGGGTGGGAGGCTTTATGGGGGCGATAAGGAAGTTGTCGGGACCGTTGGGAGGGGTGGTGGGGGGGTTGAGGCACGTGTCGAGGT
>JPJZ01000999.1:0-45202 GCA_000750815.1 Pseudogymnoascus sp. VKM F-4516 (FW-969) | reverse complement strand
AGATTAGAGTAGGAGGCGTGTGGTGGGAGTTTTTTTGTTGGTTGATTATTTTAGATTGCTATTTTACATTTTTGTGTCCATCGAAGCTTACATTTTTATCTTTGTATTGTACAGTACTTCCTTACTCGTAGCAGTACAACGCCCCCTAGGCGACCGCGCGAAGCGCACGATCCGGTTGGATGTCGGATATAGGAGAGGGTAATCAGCAGAATGCGGAGTCGTGGATCGCGTCCGTGAAGGAGCTTGAGCAGACGCCGAGAGTAAGAACAAGATTTGGAATCCTGCAACTTTCCAGGGAGGCAGCTGCATCAGGCCCGAAAGTGCGGTGTCTGTGTTGAGTGTAATTATACATAAAGTAGGGTTCGGTGCGGTGTCGTACGTAGAATCCCTGAAGAAACGAAGGAAGGAAGAGCGGTGGGAAAGAAGGTGAGCGTATGGTAGGGCTGTAAGCTCATCCTTCGTCGCTGCGCGAAGCGGAGGAACGTCCGTAAGGCGACAGGAAACCGGGGTTGAGATGGCGCCAGGAATCCTTCAGACCGATTGACGAATGCGAAGGATCCGCCAGCGTCGATAAGCAGTCCAAACGTTCCATCTCCCCGTAGTAGCATCTCTCTCGGCCCTCACAGCCCCCACGTTGAACGTCTAACACTCACACCGTCCCACCCACCGAGGAAATGCGACCACCTCGCGAATATTCCCCACCCCCCCCAGATACGCGAGAAGTCGATCGAAACCGACCCCAAACCCGCCGTGCGGCACGCTCCCCCACCGCCTCAGATCAACGTACCACTCCATCCCCTCCTCAGCCACTCCGTGCTTGCGCATCGCCGCCTGGAGAGGCTCGAGGCTGTGCTCACGCAGCGAGCCGCCAGCGACCTCGCACACGTCGGGGAGGAGGAGGTCGAAGCAATCGACCGTCTTCCTGTCCTCTCCAGCTCCAGAGGCGGAGGATGGAAGCATGTAGAACGGCTTTATATCCGCTGGATACTTGGTGACGAACACAGGGCCCCCTTTTCCGACTTCCCGCGCTAGAAAGCGCTCATGTTCTGCCTGTAGTCCCGCGCCCCAGACGGGAGTGTGCTCAAATGCCTCGCCGCTCGCGATGAGCGCGTCGACGGCCTGCGTATATGTGATCCGCGGCCACGGTCCGTCTAGAATACCGTTCCACCGCCCTTCAAGATCTATTCCCTCCTCTCCCTCGCGCCTCTGCCCTCGTAGCACTTCCTCCCCAATAATGCTGTCATTTAGGCCCCGCGTCACGCTGCGAATCATGTCTTCTGCGAGATCCATAACCGCGTCGAGTGAGGATACGAACGTCGCCTCCGCCTCGAGCATGTAGAACTCGCTCAGATGACGCGCGGTGTCGCTGCGCTCCGCCCGGAACGTGGGCGAGAGCGTCCACACGCCGCCGACAGCCTGCGCGAGTGCCTCGAGATGCAACTGCGACGAGACGGTTAGATATTTAGGCGTGCGGAAAAACGGCACCGCTGCATCCCCAGCTGCTTGGGGAGCGGAAGCATCGCTGGGAGTCTCTGCTGCGGTGCTGATGCCGAATACCTCACCCGCGCCCTCGCAGTCCGACGATGTCAGGATGGGAGGGTGCGTCTGCGTGAACTCGCGCGACGCGAAGAAGGTGGTTAGGTGCGCGATGGCGTGGGAGCGGAGACGGAGGAGGAGGGCGTTGGCTGGTAGGCGGGCGCGTAGGTGAGGGAGGGTGCGTAGGTACTCTGCTGTTTGGAACTTTTTCTGCAGAGGGTAGGTCTGTTGGGAGTTAGTTGCTGTTTACGGGGTAGTAAAGGAGGGAGGCGGGACATACGGCGGCATCAGACGCGCCCAGGAGGTCGACGGCGTTCACGTGCAGCTCGCTGGCCTGGGTGGCTTTGGCCGGGGAGGCGGTCCACTGGCCGGTGAGGTGGACGGCGGCACCAGTAGTGAGGCTGCGTAGAGTGGTTAGATTCTTGGCGTGTAATGTAGGATTGGGAAAGTGCGAACCTCTCTGCTTGCGCAGGCGTCAAGAGCGCCTGGAGGGGTTCGAGGCTGGAGCCATCCCCGATGGCGGCAAAGGCACGTGTTTTCTGCTTCCGTATAGAGCGGACGAAGCCGTAAACCTGTCTCTCGCCGTCATCGGCCGGCGTGGCGAGCAGTTTGGCCACGGAGAGCAGAGATGCGGTGGGGGAGGGGGCCGCGGAGTAGAAGCGCTGCTGTACCCTGCCGTGCACGCCGAGTCGCAGGCACCGTTGGAGCCCCCTTTGGGCCACGGGCATGATGGTAGACGACATGCAGAGTCTCGAGTTGGTACGTCACAGGGCAGATGCGCTGTGCTCCGGTTACCCGTCCGCGACCAGCAGCAGAAAAACAGCGGTGGAGATGCGTCTGATTGGGAATCGCTGCTCCGACCCCTTTTTGCGATAATATTTTTCTGGATAGTCGTTACGCGGGTCGCGGTTGGGGGTCCAGCCAGAATGCGATACAGTCACAGCCTCGCGCTAAGCGACAGGTCAAGTTTTTGCGCGTAACAGTCTCATATCAAATGCCGCCATGTCACCCTCGATTCCCGTGATCATGATATGCTGTCCCACCCACCAAAATGTGCATGCCAAACGCATTTCTGATTCCATATCATCATTCCGGTATATTCTCCCTGCCCTCCCTGCTCCTAATCTCTACAGGCTGGCTCTGTCTGGGGTACACAGAACGGGCCCCTTTCGCGTATCGAGCCGACGGCGGGCGGCTCAGCTGCATCATGCAAGGCTCAGGCGACAGCCGAGACTTGTTAATTTGGGTAGATCGAGATCTGAATCAGATCAGATTTGCTATGTGACAGATCTGGAACGGATTGGTGGGTTAATTGAACCTATCGCATGTCGTCCTACATACAATAGTATATGTCCGCCCTGAAAAATTATATATATCTCTGTCAGAATCACTGCTACCCCTTCCCTTGTCATTTCTGACCGCCTTTCCTTCGTCACTCAGGGAGTGGACCTTGCCGCCGGCAATCGCAAATCAGGGTAATGATAGTCAGGGATATATGATAGTATCATTTATTATTTCCCTTTCCTTCATGTTTCACAGCGCATCTGTACTTTTTCCCGGCTGCGTCCCCCACCCAATTTCCGGCGCACGACAGGACCTTCCAATATTGCAAACAGGCAGGGTGCCCGTTGAGATCCGGACGTGCCAAATATCCCATTCTGTGCCCCATTCTGTGCCCCATTCTGTGCCCCATTCTGTGCCCCATTCTGTGCCCCATTCTGTGCCCCGTAGGACCAGATACTGTCGCACCAGATCGATCTCGCATGACCGGTTGTTTGCATGGCCGTTAGGTCTCAGCACCGACGGGTATTGGCGCGTTCGGGCCAGAATGTAACCTACAGAGAGCCAGAATCCTAGCTCAGGATACTGGCATGGAAGCTGTTTCTAGATCTGTCTCTTTTTCATTGGAGGTCATCCGACCTTAGGGACGTGATCCAGCTGCCCTTGCATCTTTTGGTAGACCTGCAGAGTTGAGATTTTCTTGTTGAGAATGGTTATTATGTTTATTGTTTCCTCAATTGCTCTGCTCTATATAATCAGAGTTTTTTTATGTGTCTTGGCCTCTCCCCTAAAGATTATATTCTTGACAACTCTGTCATATTTTATTTATGGGTCGGATCTGCCCCCGTATGCACGCCTCTAATATAATTTAATCGTCGTTTGGACAGGATAAACTTTGCAGATTCATATACAACCATCCTCTCTCCAGCATAGTTGACCTTCAAGTGTCATTTTGGTGTGGACGATATGCCTCCAGCTAGAGTCAAACCATCAGATGTTGCCGCAGAGGCTAAAAAGACTTATATTCCATATATTGAGTCGAAGCTTGGAGGACAATGGCCCGCACACTCGTATCTCGTCCCTGAATCTACCCGAATGCGCTGTGAACCTCCGAGCCAGCCATCACGTTGTCGGATGAGTAAGTGCTACGTGATATATCTATTTAATTGCAAAGGCTTATACTGTTTTAGCTGCGATAGAAGGCGACCCAGTTGATGTGGCGCTCGAGCTGGCTATTACCATTGACAAGCCTGATGGCGTAGCCCTTGTGAATATGGCTAATGATAAGAGGCCAGGGGGAGATTGGGAAGCAGGTATGTTAGCAACTACCACCCCTTAAACTTCTTTAACGCGGAATAGGGGTTCTGGCGCCGGAAGAGTGCATCTGCAGGAGGAGTAACCTCGTGGCCACTCTGAAGAGACCCGCAGCAAACAACAATTTGAATCCAGCAAACTATCCCATCCCTACAACCGGTGGCATCTATTCTCCCTATGTCGGTATGAAATCTATGTATTTGACGTGAAGGAGACTTTTTTCGATGCTGACCAAATACTAGTAATTTTTCGGTCTGGGCCTGATCGGTACCAACTATGGCAGAAATTTAAGAGTAGGGGATACTAATTATGAGACCGTCCAAAGCACAATGCTAACTATTTTTAGCACTACCTGTTATCTCTGTCCCCCCAGTCCGTCGGCCCAAACTCGACCCGACAGGACTGAAGTACTCCTTCGAGCAAGAAAAGGAGCTCATGCGTGAGAAAATGCGAACCGTCCTCCGAATGGCTGTATGGTGGGGCTACTCTGACCTCGCACTTGGAGCATTCGGGTGCGGACCCATCTTCCGGAATCCAACACGCGAAGTAGCCACGATGTGGCGAGATCTTCTGTACTTCGACTCGGAGTTCCGAGGGCACTTCTCCAACGTTGTCTTTGCCTTCGATCCCCTAGATGGCACAAACCCAAACCCGAGTCCAGATAAATCCTCCAAGAAAGACGCTAGCTCAAAGGTGTCAGGAAGTAGCTCAAAGGGGAAAGTAAAGGCGAAGGCGGCGTCAACACATCTTGAAGACATGGAAATTTTCAAGGATGTTTTCGACCCAGCGAAGATGTTCCCAAGGTAGAACTCGGAATGAGTGTCACCCCGAGGCCGTCTGACCGCATGGTGAATGCAGGTTCAATAGCATTGGGGTAGGAGGAGCTGAAGGCTGCGGTCAAAAGAATCCTTGATACGTCTTAGCCAACGACCTGTCATAGATTATGCTTAATATGAACCCTTGAACTGTTCATTCGTCCATTCTCGCACGTCTTAACTCCGCAACCATCCCACATGATCTGCGTGGGCCACTTTAGGCTCCAGTTGGCAAGTGGCGCCGACTAACCTCCTATCTACCTCGCACAAACGAACACTTTCATCACAACATCGTTACACAGCCATATAGGCTGTTGGATTTCTGGTGGCACACGACTAATTTGCACGGAGTGGCCGTAAGAATGGACTAAAATATACTACACAACATTGGACAATAGAGCGGCAGCTGGGAGGAGGGTGGGCTAGACATTGAATTGCATCAGATGGAAGGGTCATGTATGTCTACAGCGAAGTTTGTATAGAGTACTTTGGGATACAATGTATGCTCTCTAATAATATTGCGTAATAAAGAGGAAATTTTCTTTGAAACGAGACCAACAAGACGACCGAGGAGCATGAGGGTTAAACGAAGCTATAGCCTCTTGACGTAAGTGCCGTCACAAGTTTGATAGGCCATATAGAAGCCCCGTACCCCAAACGCGCCGCAAAGGCCTAAAGTAAGGCGTGATCTGCTCCAGATGAAATAAACATTTGGTCCATCTCAACCCCGTGACATGGCAAGAAAGATAGTAAGCCGGAGGGTTTGAATCGCGATCTGACAGGCTCAATTGCTCCGCTCCCTCCAGCCACCTGCAAGACCAGGGATAGCTTGCCGCCACAGAAGGCATAAATTTGACTTCGTAGCAAGCTTACCCTGCGCGCCATGCGATGCAACACCAACTAACTAGTATCATGCATGCTGGGACCTCGAACCACAGCGATGGCCGCGGCATCCTCGCTCGGGTTTGACACCACATCCACGGATCCTCGTTGGAGAATTCAATTTTTGGCGTGATACCTGGGCCTTCTGAGAACACGTCGTATTGCACGAACCCGGTTGAGGTTGGGTCATATTTTGTGCGTAGCCTTGGGGGCTGATAGTCTTGACAATTGATGCCCACCAGATCGTTTTGGTTAGTGAAACTGTTCTTCTATTAAACTAGTGCATACAATTTCATGATTTGATACATGAATTTGTTACTCATAGAAAAAATCATTTCCGTCCATCGCTTTATGCGAATCAAGGTCTGCAAACAACTCGTTCCAGCGGGGTATATCCATGTTCGGACCAAAGTCGATATAATTTTGCATAATTTCATCAATTCCTGTACAGTCGTGTGTCTCCGTCATATGATATTGTTGGCTGGCGTGCCTTGGTGGTGCCATCGGACTGGTGTTATCAGTGCATTGATTCCCACTAGAGACGCCGGGAAATCGCAATGGCTGCTGGGAAACGCTTTTGAGAGTGTCGTAGATTCTCTTATCTGGTAAAGCACAAGAATTATTTACCGCTGGTGGCGGGGAAGATAGGGGCTTCTGGTCGCTGAGGACTAATGCCCTGTGTTTTTGTAAGATATCCATTAGAGGATCGAGAAACATCTTCGACAATACAGAGTCTTGTTTGGCCTCCCGGAGCATCCTGCAAGCGCCCATGACTTCAGCCTGCCTTTGCTCTTCTTGCCCCTCAATTTTGTTAAAGCAGAGATCCATTACCAGCACGACAGTAGCCATGAAGACATGGTGCACAACAGTCCCGAACCTAGCCGGGGCACAGCCCAGGTCAGATTTTGTTTTCTCCAGTACACGGTTCACTTCCAGGGCATTGCGTGCAGAGCGCAGACACATATCTCTGGAAAAGGCGTATTTTGAATCAACAAATCCCCTCCTGAGGTACGGTTGGTGAAGCTTGCAACGTCTATTAAGGACCCCAAGGTGGATGAGATAGCGCTGAGTAGCTATATGAGGAAACTTGTGATCAGTCCCTCGGCTCAGAAGTCGGCTCTCTTCATCAAGGTGAAAGAACACCGGAAATCTCTTGATAAGATCTTCAAACTGATCATCTAGGGCAACTATCTGATCATAGTCTATCATATCGATATCATCTACATACCGGGGTATAGAATCAACTATGGTTCGGCATATCTCCGACAGGCGAATGCGCTGAAGAAAATATGCCATTGATGTTGGAGTCGATTCTGATCCGTTGGATTGATCACTTTGGGCAATGAGATCCCCACTTACAATCTGTGGGTATCTCACATGCATATGGGCTGGATGTATTAAGTAAGTACCCTCTTGTGGGCCACCAGAGAATGCAAGTAGCCTTTATCTTCATTAGTACCCTCCGGGTTACGAGTAAAGTGCTGCACTCACCAGTCTGTCGAAGCAACATACCACCAAATTCTCCGCTTCGTCTCATCCTCGGCCATATTTTCTTCTGATTCTGTCTTATATCTTCTGTGTGGGATGTCTATTCTGTGCAATGACAGATCTCGGGCCATCGATATCGTGTTGCTATGTAGTATACGACATGTTGCCGAAAAGCCATTATTATTGTATATGAGATATTCAATAATTATAGTCGCCTGAATATTTTCAATTGAGCCTGAAGATGTGCGTCTTGAGTAATCTGCCACGTCAAGAGCAGCATCACTCCACGCCGACGACGCTTGCGTGGCAACTTTTGGAGAAGAGAAGACTAGAAGTTCATCGTGCTCCTGTGAGGTCCAGAGATATCCTGTACTTGCAAATATGCTGAGTAGCAATGCAATGTGTGCAGCTTCTCTATAAAAACGAATTCCTGAATCTGAGTACACCGTCTCCAGCATCTTCCGGACGGCCAGTGCGTCTATGACGGGGTGGAGGTAGTGGATATTATCCATATAGTACTTGAGCAAACTGAGAGCTTCAGTTTTAGTTGGCAGCCAGATAGTGCCTAGAGGGGTAGAATGGCCACCACGCCGCACATATGACTCCGCAGGCCAGTAGTTTACAGGTTCAACCCTCAGTGATACTCCATGCGAATCGTCTGAAATCTTCCGAATATCATTAGAAAGGTACTCTTTGGCTGACTTGCCTCTAAAAGAGGCTGACTTGACATATAACTTACATTGGAATCATAACTAGCGCCGACACTTTCCAGCAACTCAGAGGCTGTTCTATAGTCCTCGTCGACTATGGTTCTCGCTATCGGCGTGGAGAGAGAGGTTCTCGATATTGGCGTGGGGGCAGGCGGCTGCCGAGGTGACTGAGAAGATAGAAAAGATGCATTGCCCATAGCAGAGACTTTATCCTCCAGTGTTTTCAAGCGCGCAAGAATTTCAATATTTTCAGGGAGAGGGGATTGCGGCTTGTCGTCTCGAGATACCTGGGCAGTATGCCGTGCCACTGATTGGCATGTAACACCACGCGCAGAACAATTGGAACAAGGTTGCCCCCGGTCACATTTGAGCTTCTTTGACCGACAAAACTGACAAGATACAGGGTCTTGCCGGGGACAACGGGCCCGCTTATTGGATTTGGGCCCCTCCATCACTGTATATAATGCGGTAGTTTGGCGCCGTCACGTCTGTTAGCACGAATTTATCAGCCACGACAACAGCACGAACGCATTGATTACGAAGTCCCCATATGATATCGTCGAAATAAAAAGCCAGTCTGCGTACAGTCACTATAGATACCATACACATACCAGTCAGGACACTATACTGGTCGATGGACCATGAAAGGTGCTTGGAGCAATTTGTAACAGTAAGCCCGTGCATCCGTAACACGTGACCGTCTCTGGGACGTTTGAATAGTAATCGATGTCAACCAGCAGCACCAATGAGCCCAGCCGTTCAAAAGGACAAGATGGACAAGACTCTTGGTTATACAGTCAATAATAGCGAGTAAGTAGACCAGGTCCATCTGCATGCCGATGAACTAATTACATGAAGCATGTCCTTAAGCCGTCCAAGTGCCGTCCATAGCCGCCCGGAGGCTCCGTGGACAGTCCGAAGTGGGAAATAGCCCAATAGTAAAGCATCATATGTATAATCAGGATGCTGTGAATTGTAGGAAATTTCTTGACATTCTCTATGTAATAGAGCATAATATACACAGGATGGGAATTCATCCCTTAAGTACGCCCCAGGCTTCCGTCGATGGCAGTCAAGTCTCGAGGTCTAGTTCTCCTGAACGACTCGACTCCGGTGAACGGAGCGAACACACGTTAGTACAAAACCACAGTATCTATTTCCGCAATATAGCAAAAAATAACCAATTGATAGTTTCCGAGCATGGCTGGCCGTGGCAGGAGCCTTCCTTGTGTTCTTTTGTAGCCTTGGCTTCGTAAACGCTTTCGGTGTCTTTCAGGAGTATTACAGATCCCACCAACTTAGCAACCACTCAGACTTCGACATTTCCTGGATCGGTTCATTTTCTACATTTATGATCTTTGGCGGCGCTCCGATTGCAGGCGTTCTCGTTGACATATTTGGACCTACTGCATGTGAACTACCTCCTACTAGACGATGGCCAACTCTAACGTCTCTCAGCTTCTCCTTATCGGAGGTAGCATTTGTTTTCTAACCTCTATTTTCATGACATCGCTCTGCTCGGAGTTCTACCAGGTTTTCCTCGCCCAGGCCTTCCTTCTGGGAATCTCAGTGTCGTTTCTCTACTGCCCAGCAATGGCCACGGTCTCGCGCTACTTCGATAAGAACAAAGGGCTTACTGTGGGGATAACAGTCGGTGGCTCTTCAATGGGTGGAGTCATCTGGCCTATTGTGCTCAACGAGCTACTCAATACCCATGATGTTAGCTTTGGCTGGTCTATTCGAGCTGTTGGGTTTATCATGATCCCGCTCTTGATCATAGCCATTGTAACTGTTGTCTCCCCTCTACAAACCAAGCACCACAGCGAGCAAACACTTGCCCAGGAAATTGAAGCGAAACGGCCGAAACAGGACTTATCAATAGCCAAGGACCCAACTTTTATCATCCTCTGCGCCGGCCTGGCCATATCAGTGCTGGGAATGTATAGCCCCATGTTTTACATTACTACTTACGCCCGTAGCCTCGGCCATCCAATAGACATATCGTTTTATCTGGTGTCTATCCTCAATGGTTCGTCGTTGTTTGGCAGAATCCTCCCTGGTCTTCTCGCAGACCGATACGGCCATTTTAACCTATGCGCTTTGGCGGGCCTGGCGTCTGGAATAACGTCGTTGTGCTGGACCGCAGCGAAGAGCATCCCAGGGCTTGTGGTTTGGTGTCTTGTTTATGGCTTCACCTCCGGGGTCCGTAATTATCACGAGAAAGATCTAGGCCGAGGCTAACTCAGAATAACAGGCAATCTTAAGTCTACAAGCTTCATGTGCAGGTAGCTTAGCAACGCGTGAGACCCAAGGCACGGCGTTGGGTTTCCTCATGGGAGCACTCGCACTGACGTAGGGATCTGATTTTGTTTTCCCAATCTGTCGTTCTTTGCTAAATTGTTCTCCACAGGTCTCTATTTGGCACTCCGATCAGTGGGGTGCTTGTCGGCTCGTACGGATATCTCTCGCTGTCTCTATTCGCCGGCGCGTCGCTTGTGGTTGGCTCAATCTTGATATTCTGGGCGCGGTTACGTCTAAACAAGAATATTTTTGCGAAGCAGTGATCATGTAATATGGCTTAAAAAGTTTCAGGGATACGAACGCTACGACTTTCCACCTTTTCTTTTTTCGTCTGATATACATTACCCTACCGAGTGGAATCTTGTATATAATAATGCTCCAATACCTGTCCACGGCTGATGGTTGGAAAGCTGTGCGGTAAGGAAGCTTCGGGACGACAACCGTATTTCTAGTTATACTTCAATTTAGAATGGACATAAGCGCGAAATTATAGTAGACGATGATGGTGAAGGCGAGATGGGTTGTTCAGGCTACGTTACGTATTTAGCACTTGTGGCTTTGCGGTACAGTACCATATTAGTGCGGTGTGGGGTTTCAGCCGAGGACGTGGGGGAGACTTTTAAGGTTAAACGGACTGCCTGTGCTCTAGCTAGCGTTCAACGCCACCAAGTTGAATCCAACTTCGACGGCGAGGACTACAAATGTAAGACAATTACGTCGACTCCCTCCGCCCGACAACTTGTAATTTGTATACTAACGTCATGAATCCGTTATATTCGTTATAAAATCCTGCTTCTATTTCTTGGCTATAACTTACTTGATTGCACCTTAATGCTAAGTCACATAGTCATCGCATTCGTGACGCAATGCAAATGACACTAATACCAATGCATACCTGAATGGTTGTGCAATTATTACGTCGTAGGTATTAACCGTCAATAAAAAGAAAGGGCAAAGTTATGCGTGTTATATAATGTTTGGATTAGATCCCTTCTTTAATTTTTATAAATCTAACAATCCAAATAAGAAACGTACTCCGCCATAAACCAAACAACATGGATAACGCAGTGAACGCAGTCGGCAGGCTCTTTGCGAGACCAGATCAAGCTGAGGGGGGGAGCAGCAACGACAACTCTTACAATTCCTCTGCGTCCGGCTCCGCCAGCCGGAACGCGAACACCACCAGCAGTGGAAACAGCAGCAGCAATGCGAACGGCAATGCGAACAGCAGCCGCACTGCAACCACCAATCAGTCAAACAGCACCCGTGGTGCCAACATCAATGGCGATGAAGACACAACCCTTGATTCTGAAGTCAAACCCGCCGTTGAGCACACACACGTCAAGAAGCAGCACGAAACTCGCGAGCAAACCTTTGTTCATAAAGATAAGCATCAAGACCACTACCATACCACAATCCAGCCCCTCAAAGACTCCGAAACGCTGCCCGAGAAGCATGATCATACCCAAGAAACGAGGCGCCGCAGCATCAACAATGATCATAGCGACGCGAAAAAGAAGGCCGAGGCTGGTCGAGCTGGGTTTAAGAACACGAAGGACCAGGAACAGTTTGAAACTAAAACCAGAGATCCGACGCAAGAAGATGTGCATATCCACAACCATTGGCATGAGACTGTGCAGCCAGTTATTGAGAAAGGTGAGTTAAATTGCAGGGAATGAGTATTGAAAGTCCTTTCTGCTAATATAGTATTCGATAAATAGAGGTCGTTGACCCATCGGTTACCCACAAGAGGATTGACATCGAGGAGAATATCCAGGAACCTGCCAAGTACCATGGCGTGACGACCAATTCCGCTGTTTCCGCTGAGGAGTTTAAGAAGAAGCATAATGTAGAGAAGAAATAGGTAGCGTTTGCTGTGTGTGGCTTGCTGTGTAGATATACAATTATTATTATCCCTGTACAGGGTGGAGTTCATAAGTGACATTTACTCGTAATATATGAAGCTCGATAATGCGGGCGCTTACTGTAATTCTAAAATGCCAACATGCGAGCCTGAAGCTGCGCCACAAGCAACAAGGCATGCCAAACCTCCCCTGAACCTCTTACCATGGCTTTAATTTGATAATTGTCATTCTGCGCTCCATATCTGCTCCTTGTCTGCCTTAAAGCCTCCATATGATTTACTGCGTGCTAAAGGTACCCGTGCCTTCTATCCATCGCTCTAGCTGCCATTTGTTGGTATACCATTGTATCAGTGCACTTGGCATTGTGGACAGGAAATTCAAGTTGCCACCTGCGAGATTGGTATAACAGCATCATGTTCTTCGCATAGACTTGACTTATATATTGGTTTTGATATTCAGAAAGACTGGCGACATGAAAATAGTCTTCAGCTCAGCCAATATAAAAAATTCGTGGGACCATGCAGCTCTACTTGAAAGGCTTTCTTAAGTAATTTGAGAAGTGTGGAGACATAAATTTCCTAGCTATAATAGCTCAGTAAATTTGATCCCTCAGCTACCTAAATAATATTTTCGTCCCTCTCTGCGTTAAGCCTTTGGGTCTCCTTCTTTGCCTTTTGAATATTGAGCGACATCGGAACTGGATTGACTCCCTTTGTCTCGAACACGGCATCGATTTCCTCGAGAGATAGGTTTGCCGTCTCGGGGAATACGAAATATGACAAAACTAACTGCAAGAGGTTATACCCAACGTATACAGCCCCTAAGGTGTAGGTTAGCAATAGCTGACAATAATAGGATATTGTGGTAGTTACAAATTTTGTAGCCCAATGGACCGATTCCGAGAGATATCCCGTAATTCTGCACGGTGCCAGCGATTCCCTGAATAAGACTGAAAAACCCCATGCCCTTTGCACGAAGAACGAGCGAAAGGCACTCGACAGGGTAGAGGTTGTGCATTGTTGCAATGAGGGTGGCTGAGCAAATTTGGAACGAAAAAATCCACAGTAAAGTCAAAGCGGCAGCTGCTGTTGTTGGATCCACAGAGTATCTAAATATCAATGTAAGCAAAGATTGTGTTGGCAATAATTGAGGGTGCGTCTTTCTTACCTCCATCCTGTGATTGTTGCAGCAGTTTGTAAGACCACGAATGATATCAAGCCAGCAAAGATTAATGTTCGACGATTGACCATATCTATCAAGAAAGAACCAGCAACGGTAAAAACGCAGTAAATTGCAGTCAACCCAAAATTGATTCCAGCAATAGAGGTTTTGTTTGTAATCCCCACAGTGTCGAGTGCTGGGACGAGGTATGTAGTAATGATGCCGCCGCCATTCCATTGTTGAAAGATGGAGTATAGGACTAAAACCAGTAGGCGATATCGAACCGGCTTGGTGAAGAAAACAAAGAAATTCCACCACTGGCGATTGATAACACGATCTTGCTCTATAGAATCCTCGATTTGAGCGATAACTGCGTTTACTAATTCACTGTGTTCATCGTCGGAATTCGTCTGGTACCTCGCAACCACTCTCCTTGCCTGTGCTATTTTCCCTTTCAACACATAGAATCGAGGAGATTCGGGAGTCCAAAAGTATATTGTGAGGCACACAATGGCCGGGAACAATGCCTCGAGGAGTAGCGGTATCCTCCAAGCCAAGTTATTATCATCTTGCATCTTGGTGAAGCCGATCAAGCCAGCGGTCATGGCCAAACTTCCGACCTGGAAACAGGCCCCAAACAATCCAACTAAACGGCCACGGTAATGTGCAGGTGACACCTCAGCCATATATTGTGGGCTAGACATGATTGCGGATCCAAATCCTAAAATGAAGCGGCCAACCATAAACATTGGCATGTTGGTTGCGCATCCTTGGAGAATGGCGGCGAGAATTACAAAAGCGTTGCCGGTGAAATTGATGCCCCGGCGGCCTATATGATCCGAGAATGTCAGAAATGGCGCTCCGCACATGGTGCCAACATTCATCAGGGCATTCAAAGTCCCATAGGTCGAACCGCTGGTTCCAAAATTGAAATACGTATGCCATGACGGATAGTTGTTGATACCAGTGATAACCTGCCAGTCAACACCGTAGCCAGCCTACAACGAGTTAGACGTCGCCGTTTACTTGATCGGTTTCCTTACCTGGTTGCATCCCTGGACGAACATTATCAACATGATGCGTAATCCGGCTCGAGAGCGAAACTTAAACGATTCTTTGGAGAGTCTGAATAAATCCTCGTCTGTCAGGCGCGCGATTGCAACATCCTCTTGATGGACGTCGGAGACCTTCAGGTCATCGACATCATTGGTGGTAGTACGATCCAGGTCATGGACCGTCGTCTCTTTGTCGTCGATGGCCATTGCGCTTGTGTGAGATTCGTACGTTGAGTCTCTCGAATCTTGGAAATCCGAGCCGCGGACGACTTTGAATACTCTCTCCTTGGGATATGGGCGACCATGTTGATCTTATCCTGCATATCGAGCAGGGTAATTGGATCGCCGTGCCACAGTTCCAGAGGCCTCATCCTGGTGGATGGCTCCGCCCATGCCTTCTAGTTTCCCCTCATTACCACGAGGCAAGATATAATTCAGAAAAGCTCCTCGGCCGTAGTTAACCCACCAATTACCCCACATTGTTATTGTGGCGCTTGTCTACTTGACAAGCGGCGACAAGGGACAACCCCAGGTGTCGTAGCGTGATCCGAGCCCACCTAGTATACCGCGTCGGGTAAACTGGAAAATCGAGGCTGATTGCACACCCTAGCCAACGAACGATTCAGACTCCGGTGGGAGGTGCATGCTGCGGCATGCAAGCTCCGAGATTATAGTAAAGTATGTTGCCAATATGTGAACTAGTAATCGATTTGATACTAGTGGGACGGCGCGTATGGCTCCGGGGATTTCTTGACGCTTTATGGTGGCCTCAGTACAGAACTGAGGTGTCTCAATCTCGGGATTTTGCCTCGGTATCTTTTATTGGAAGTATTGGGGTGGAATGAATCAAATGGTCCAACTTAGGTAAAGAAACAGATGTCTAGGCTTTGGTACAACGCTCCAGCCAAAGAATGGTCTGAGAGCCTTCCGGTTGGGAATGGAAGGCTCGGGGCTATGGTCTATGGCCGTACTTCAACAGAGCTTCTTCAACTTAATGAAGACTCAGTATGGTATGGCGGTCCCCTGGATCGTACTCCAAAGGATGCATTTTGCCATCTGCCTCAATTGAGGAGGCTTATTAGAGGCGGGGACCATGCAGAGGCTGAGAAGCTGGTGCGACATGCCTTCTTTGCAACTCCTCACTCTCAGCGGCATTATGAACCTTTGGGCACTGCTACCCTTGAGTTTGGCCATGAGGCTCCAGACGTTCGAAACTATAAGAGAAGCTTGGATCTTGAGACTTCAGTCGTCAGGGTCGAGTATGAGCACCAGGGCATCCAATATACCCGCGAGACTGTTGCCAGTCAGCCGGACAATGTCCTTGCAATGCGAATCGTGGCGTCCGAGCCAATTACATTCACGGCACGCTTGACGAGAGTTAGTGAATGGGAATATGAGACCAACGAGTTTCTGGATAGTGTCAGTGCGACGGACGGGGTGATCACCATGCATGCCACGCCCGGTGGTAAGGATAGCAATAGGCTTTGCTGCATCCTTAGTATCAAGTGTGATGATAAAGGCTCTGTGGCTGCTGTCGGAAACGCACTGGTTGTAACAGCCCGAGAAGCTTTAGTTGTCATTTCAGCCCAGACATCTTATAGACATGAGGACTTCGAAGTTGTAGCACTGGCAGATGCCACGCAAGCATTGAACACCCCAAATCTTTGGGAACGGCATATTGCTGATTACAGGTCGCTCTACTCTCGGATGGACTTGCACCTGTACCCAGACGCATGTGATATTCCTACAGATCAAAGAATATCTCAGGTCCCAGATCCAGGACTGGCTGCCCTCTACCACAACTATAGCCGCTACCTGCTTATCTCCTGCAGTAGAGATGGGTTCAAGCCAATTCCGGCCACCCTTCAAGGTCTTTGGAACCCTTCTTTTCAACCCGCCTGGGGAAGCAAGTACACCATCAATATCAACCTCCAGATGAACTACTGGCCCGCAAATGTCACCAATCTCGCCGAATGCGAACTTCCTCTTTTCGATCTACTTGAGCGAGTTGCGGAACGGGGCAAGAAAACTGCGATGACAATGTATGGATGCCGTGGTTGGGCTGCCCACCACAATACCGACATCTGGGCCGACACGGACCCCCAAGACAGGTGGATGCCCGCCACGCTCTGGCCACTGGGTGGTGCCTGGTTATGCGTGCACGTCTGGGAGAGCTACCTCTTCAGCCAGAACACAAAACTTCTGAAGCGGATGTTTCCAGTCCTCAAGGGTTGCGTGCAATTCCTTGCTGATTTCCTCATCGAGGATGCCTCGGGAGACTATCTTGTTACTTGCCCCTCCCTTTCCCCTGAGAACTCGTTTTTTGAGGCCAACAAAACTCGCGGGACACTCTGCGAAGGCTCAACGATTGATATCCAGATCATCACATATGTCTTCGACGCCTTTGCGTCTGCTTGCACTGCACTCTCCCTCTCTGACGACGACTTGCTTCCTTCAGTTAAGACCTCGCTGTCTCGCCTACCCCCACCCAAAATCGGCTCCTTTGGCCAACTTCAGGAGTGGCGAACAGACTATGTCGAGGTGGAACCGGGACATAGGCATATCTCGCACCTCTGGGCCTTGCATCCCGGCTCAGCCATAACCCCTTCCGCCACCCCTGAGTTGGCAGAGGCTTGCACAGCTGTCCTAAAACGCCGCGCCGAAAATGGCGGGGGTCACACTGGTTGGAGTCGCGCGTGGCTAATCAACCTGCATGCGCGGCTTTGGCAAGGCGCGGAATGCCTCGGGCATGTAGAGAAGCTGCTCCGGGACTCGACGTTGCCGAATCTTCTGGACGTGCACCCGCCTTTTCAAATTGATGGAAACTTTGGCGGGGGTGCGGGAGTGATAGAGATGCTGGTGCAGTCTCATGAGGGGTTTATTAGAGTGCTGCCTGCGTGCCCCGTGGAGTGGGGAAGTGGGAGTTTGAGAGGGGTCAAGGCGAGAGGGGGCTGGGAGGTAGATTTTGAGTGGGAGGGTGGAAAAATTAAGGGACCAGTAGTTGTAAGAAGCGAGGGAGCTGGGGGGGAGGTGGTGTTTATGAAGAGTGCAAAGGGAGTCCCATTCCCGGAGGGGAAGAGAGAGCATCTGATTTATGAGCCGGCAGATATTTAACAGCTGCATTATTGCATATACACATAAAATTTACACCTATATCTAGAATTCATCATTGGCTGGAGAGAAGATAAATTAGACGTATAGATTTAGTCTATTGAAGCCATGTCCATGCATGCTTTCGTTTATTTCTCGCTGATAAGCTTCTGAAACATCTCTTTCAGTACAGTCGCCGAGCGCTTTGGATAACGCGTTTTCTCCTTCGACTCGAAGTCAATAAATGTGACGCCAAATCTATCCGTATAGCCTGCTTGCCATTCTGTGCGCATGTCAGTATTAAGTTCCGCTGCATCAGACATCAATATTATAGGAATACTCACCCCAGTTGTCCGTAAACGTCCACGCAAAATAGCTCCTAATATCCACACCATCCTCCTTCACTGCCTTCGCAATGGAGCCCACATAGCCCTCAAAGAACTCCACTCTAAACGTATCATTTAGAACCTCCTCTGAAGGCTCTGTCTCCCCCTTCGCCGTCGTCCCATTCTCTGTAATATAAATAGGGACTCCGTATCTCGCCCAAATCCAATTCAAGAGTTTTCGGAACCCTTCAGGGCATGTGCGCAACCAATATGTATCACTGACTGGTCCGCGCGGTACGCCTTGCTTGTTAGTTTCACATTGCTCAATGTTTCCCTTGTGGTCGTTGATGTCCGGGGGCGTAGTCTTGTGCTTGACGTAGAAGGTCGTGTAGCTGTTCATGCCGTAGAAATCCGAAGATCCTTTCACCAGCGCTGATTCTTCAGGCGTGAACCGCGGCAGCCTATCACCCAACTGAGCCCGCATAGAGGCAGGGTAGTCGCCCGTCTTGTGCACGGGGTCCGCGAACCAGCCAATCTCAAATTCGAGCGCACGCTGCGCGGCTGCTACATCGAGGGGATCCTCTACGTCCCATGGCTCGCTGAAGTTTCCATGCAGCGTAATTCCGATCATACCCTTCTGCGTCGGCTTGAATTCCTCGCGGTACATCTTGGCGACATGGCCATGGGAGACAAGCTCTGTGTGTCCGACAGTAAACGGCTCGGTGGACGAGTCGCCCTCCGCGTTGCGGTCGCGGAATGAAGAGCGCGCTGGCGCGTGAACACCGGCTGCGTATCCAGCTAGGGTGTACACACCTGGCTCATTGTAGGTAATCCAGTGCTTGACTCGATCACCAAGACGCTCGAAGCAAACATGAGCGTATCGGACAAAATCGGGCGTGTAGGCTTCCTGGTTAAGAAGCCCCCCATAGCGCTCCTCCAGCGCCTGCGGCGTATCCCAGTGGAATAATGTTACAAATGGGGTAATTCCATTTGCAAGGAGCTCGTCAACCAAGGCAGAGTAATATGCAATGCCAGCTTCGTTAACGGGGTCTGCGGCACCGCCGAGGGGGATGATGCGCGACCATGAAAGGGAAAAACGGTAGGCCGTTACGCCGTATGATTTGAGTAGGGCGACGTCCTCCTTATATTTGTAGTATGATAGAACAGCCTCATCAGGCGTGCTGCCATCCTTCACCTTGCCGGGTGTATGCGCGAAGTGATCCCAGATCGACTCGCCCTTCCCATCGGCATTCCAGCCGCCTTCGATTTGTGCAGCGGCAGTGGCATATCCCCAGTAGAAGTCGCTTCTCAGCACGCCTTTGAGGTCGTCTAGTTGTGGGCTCATCTTGTTTTATTGTGGCGCTTCAGGACAGGATGCTCAGAGCTTCACATGGTAATAAGGGTTGATAAGAAGGCCAACCCATCGCGGATAAACCGCTACCCTCATAGTTACATGCATCCTAAGTCTTCCCCGCCAGTGGTTCACATAGCGTACAAACGTTTTTCGGGAGAAATATCCCGACCACGGAGGCAAGCTCACATTTCGATAAGAAGCCAACGTTCCCCACACTCCCCCACCCCCACCGGAGACCCCCAGAGTCACGAAGCGATAGGTGGAAACCACGTGGCTCAGCGGTCCGCCATTGCGGGGGGAAAGAAGCCAAATCCACATCCGTCTTGTTTGAATACCAGCCGGATTTCCATTTCCAGACCATGGTAAATATTATAGCATGCCGAACAGTATGTTGGTTGTGGAGTGAAGCGTTTGATGTAAGTCGGTCGTTTGGTGTAACTTGGTGTTGTGTCGGCAGGGGTCTCAATAACGTTTAAGTTAGTAGCATGTGTTTTTCTAATTTTAGAGAACTTATGTTGACTCCAGCGTGACGATGATTTGGGTCTCCTTGAAAAAGTGCGGACAACACAGATAATAGAGCTTGGAGGTTCTGGGGAAGCTGCGACTGAGGCTGTGCTTGGCAATCGTTCTTTCCTTGGTATAGAGTTTGAAAGCTGCGAGGAAGCTGCGACTGGCCTTTTCTTGGTAATCGTTCTTTCCTTGTATAGTTTTTGAAAGCTATGAGGAAGCCGCGACCGGGCTTTGCTTGGTAGTCGTTCTTTCCTTGTATATAGTTTGAAAAATGCGAGGAAGCTGCGACTGGCCCTTGCTTGGTAATCGTTCTTTCCATATAACAATTTCCTAACCTAAAGATAAAAAGAGCTCCGCCGCGCAGGCTTTACAGAAATCTTCTCTTTGCTGAGTGAGTCGATGAACCTCTTCGCATTACCTCCATTTAAATTCAAATGTTCAACCACCATAGTCCGCGGAGTCTGATCGAGCCACTGCTCAAGTGAAAAGTCCTGAGACGTAGACGCCTGGAAGACCTCCAACATCCCGACAGGCTCGTCACCAATATTTTCTACACACTGCGCCATGTTTCGAGGGACGATGCCGATATCTCATATCTCCTGCTTGGTAGTCAAAGGTGCGGGCCGTCCCGTTCGAGGCAAAGACAGTAATTCGCGCCTTTCCTCGAATAAAGTACGACCATTTAGAAGCACTGGGATGCCAATGCATGGTTCGGAAGCCGCGGGGATTGATGAGCACGTGTGCAGCGGCGACGGATTGCGAGATGGGGAAGTTATTGGTGTCTACTATGCGTACTTTCCCTCCTGCGAACTCGATGAGCTTCTGCTCTAGCATGCGGTGTGTGAATCAGTGCTTGGAGGGGCTCACTGGCTTTCTGTCTTCGTCTAGTGGCTGTGCGATTGTGCCTCGGAATATATATTTCTCTGCCCAAAATCAGCGGGCTTCCCGTCGCAGAGTCGAACTTCTTACCCTTTTGTGAGAGATTATTGAGGATTTCTGAAGGAATATTAAAATTCTTTGCCAGAACATTCTTATCAGAGTGTGCAAGCCAGTCTGTAAGAAGGGAGGTTGAATCTTCAGAAAAGTTGCCATCATCGAAGATCAGCAAGAACTCAGTGCCCCCTTTCCCAATTCCTGATCCACGTCAGTAGGAAAGTCATCACCAGAAGCCTTGAATTGCACCTTGAATGCTATGAGGGAATCCAGTTGGAAAATACCAGATCGCCCTTCTGCAAGTCATCAATAGAACAACCACCCGCCGTATCAAGGACAGTGATGCGGCAAGACCCGTCTAAAACATACGCCCACTCAGCCTCCGTATGCCAGTGTAACTCGCGATAAGCCCCTTCCTCCAGTCTCATATTTACAGAAGCTAACTCCGTCGATGTAGGAAGCTCTCTTACTGTGTTCTCTCGTGTCCACCCACCGTCCTCTAAACGCATATGAGAATCTGCGAACGACCTTTTCGACGGTTAAATCGCCATATGAAGTTTAAGGCATCATATTCAACGAACCATTTCATATTTGCCAGTTTTCCTATAGATGCTATCAAATAGTGTATAGTCTCTTGCGGCTTCATTACTAACCTGCGTCGGTTGATGGTGGAGAAATCAAATCGGGCTCCTGGCGTTTTCGATGGGGATTTCTGGGTCCGATTATGTCGGACCCTTCATCACCACGGCGTGGCTTTAGTTCACTGGCAGTAAATTTAGCAATGATACCTTAATAGGTATCAACCCACCACCTACTCTTTGAGTTGTGGTAGTGAAGCCATTGTTTGAATCGCTCGAGGTATGGAAAAACATAAGCTGTCAATGAGGAGAGGGGTTGTGTATATATGAATGCAATAGTATTGTTGGGCCGTCACTATTTATGTCATTGGAAACGTTTAGTCTATCTATGTCATACACATATAAGATTTAGCATATCGTACGACGCTGTCGATCTGATAGCGGTTGATAAAAATACGGTCCAAATAGAGCATCTCTTCCAGCTTCGTCATTTGTGCTCACTGGGGGCTTACCACGAAAATGACAAGTACAAATTTCTCACTCGGACGTTATGAAGTATTGATGATTTCTTCCTGGCTATATGCAGTGATGTTAGACAGTAAGTAGATATGCCCGGGAGCCAAGCCCAATCCCAGTGTTCCGGATTGGGGCATCTAGTGCTCTATGGGAAATTCTCCACACGCGAAGTAAAAATATATCCAACTCCACGGCCATTCATCCAACCATGGCACTTCAGGATAGCATAAAATGTAAGTTCTGAGTGGTAAATACTCTCGCTATCACCACTGTCGTCCAGGAAGCAGTAACAGGTCTTTGTTTGTCGCCTCAGGCTAAGCCAGGGGCCAGTTCCGGCGTATCCGGTCCTCGATGGGAGTCTCTGAAGACAGGAACTTCAGGTACTACACTCGGGACCACCCGAATAAACCCTGGCTGCTACCTTTATAAAGGCCCATAGCTCCATAGTACACGCAAATAAGACAAGCTTTTATTACACAGTCGGCGTGGTATAAAACCGGGCTTGGTCGATTTTAGGGCCGTTTTTGGTGAACACGCGGCCCGCAAGGGTGCTCCAAGGCGCCAACGAACGAAAGTGCATAGCTGTCAATTATCCCAGCCTGTCACACCTTATTTTGACAGTCTCGTTACAACATGCGAGGAAGAATCCTCAGGATGTGATAGAATCATCTCATGTTTTGATTTTTCCAGTTAACGAATACGAAATTCCAATGACGATGACGATGTTGGTTTACTGACGACAAGCTGTATACGAGCTCACCTGCACGTGACATACTTTCTTGTCATTGGTCCATTCTCCTCAAGGCAACAGGATTTAGACCGGAGGATTTCTGCCCAGTCGTAAGCCAACAGCATTTCGACCGAAGGATTTTCCAACAGTCGTATTACTGCCAGGATCTTCACCCCGGATGAATAATTAAGCCGAAATCCGACCAACTACTGTAAAACACGACCCCCATGTTCCCCATAAATTGGTGTGGTACCAGCAAATGAGCATACAATCGCCGCATCTCGAATTGACCGCTTTGTATAGCACATATCATACAAAAGAGTCTCGTTAGCCCATCTAAAAGTTCTCTAGAGTTGACCACTCTTATGGTTAATTGTCAGTCCACTTGACAAGTCATCTGCCAACTGTAATGCAAGGGGCCAGCGGGAGGCAAGGGACAAGTGCGATTCTTGCGATTCTTGCCAAGATGGGCTAAAGTCACAGTGTTGCTTACGGTCTTCCCCGTAGAATCACGAGTAAAACTGGGTCAAACATTCGATTCTAATTTGATAAACGGTTTCTATTGGCTATAGGGCCATAATTACCTAACAATAGTAACCCAGTTCTTACCTCTTCTGACACACATAGCCACCACTTGAAGCTTAATTATGGATCCATTCCTAACTTGTGATTGGCATTTCTTAGGAGCATTTTTGTGTCGCGTGCGAGTCGTAAAACCCCTTTGCGCGAGTCGCGACTCTATTGCTATGGCAGCAAGGAGCCCCAGGAGCCCCTACAAGCCCCGTTTCTTGTCGGGCATCAGGGTCAAGTCTTCGGCTGGCGTAAACTAGATCCCGTATTTTTGCGCGCACGAACCAACAAAGCGCCTCAAATACCCCTAAAAAAAAGAAGCCCAAGGAAGGCTCGACCTCCCACCCTATGATCTGCGCCTGAAGTGGGGTGATCGTGTGATCATACTCCACAGTCCCAATCCCTTTTAATTTGTTTGGGCAAGGAGACACATGGTAATCTGCCCATTTAGGATCCTGGGATCGCGGGGCTGAGGCAATAATATTGCGCCACAACCAACATGCCTTCAGCCGTGTCTGCTCCTACCGAAATGACGATCGGGCAGCCCCCAAACTGTTGATGGATTCTCCGATCCCTTGAATGTGGTTTGAAGGTGGTTTTGCCTCATTCTTTCCTTTCAACAACTCCATGGAAGGCTCGTAACTTCCACCACTCGTCCCTGTCGCTCTCTTTGTTTCTCGTTCGGTTGCTCTTAGCGGACTCATGGTCTTTTCGTTTGCTTCTTTTTCTCCCGTTTGGACTGGTTGAACGGCGTTTAATACCAATTGAAGCATGGGAGGAGCGCTCCCTTCAAGGCTTCGGGCAGCATGGACGACTCCGTTTCACTATTCGATACTACTTACGGCGGCAACTATTCCTAAACTACTACACTTATACACCCACCTTACGTCGCTGCCATGCCTGCTGTTCCTCTTATATCTGCCCACCTTCGTGGCTCTCGATGCCTTGAATGTTGCGGTATTCTGGATTCTGGTTCATCTGGTCGCCAGGAATAGGTTGTCGTTTATGCTGGGAGTTTTCAGAACCTTTCTTACGTGAGCTCCTGCATCCGCGCCTCTCGCCCCAAAAAGTCAACCTCACTAACTTTCAAAGTGTTGTAATAATAGGAGCCTCGTCGTTACAAATTGCTTTTTATATCGAAACCGGTGCGGAAATCAAGTGGGATGCTGCATCAAACGTCCCTCGCGACTCCGCGGGGATTAAGCTTCTTCTGTCAGGCATGATACCAGCTGCTTTCGTGGCGCTTTCCATCATCATCGTTGCTCGAATTGTCTCCGGAGTGTTATACAACAGCACCAAGGCTCTCGTCTCTAAGCTCGCCGAGACCTTCTGGACCCCACGCTTGCAATCGTGGTTAGAATCAAAGGAACAACTGTACAATGAATTCCCAGACGAACCCTGGGTTTTGTTCTCCGAAGCGGATGTCAACTACCAATCTATCGACCCAGAGAATTTGAATACGGCAACATATTCCGGCGAGAGTCGGGCCCAGAACCTTTGGCGCTGGCTTCGTCGGGGGTTGTTTCTCGCTCCTGTGGTCATCGTTTTCATTCTCCTCGCTGTGCGGCCGCGGACGTACCCATACGCACACATGTCTAGCACCCTTCCGTTTACGCTCTTGGACGCTTTTAGGAGTCATCATTCCCAAAATATGTGCCGGGCGAGTTCGACACCGAACTCTAATCCGTTCCCTCTTCCGCCTGTCATCTATCCTGAATATTGGGAGCAACCGAATGGAAAGTTTCCAGGATGGATGCCGACTCGTAACGGTTCTATGAGGCAAACAGACTCGCAACTTCCTTCATGGTTACCCCAGGAGCGCATCCCAGGGTTTGATCGTTGGTATCACAACGCGAGCTCAACGGATAGTCATTCTAACAGGCATCATGAAAGACATGCTAGCTATGATCCAGTTAACGACCCATTGCACATATCAAACCTTGATGGGGATATCCTGGCCCCAATAACAGAAGCTATGAAAGATGCTAAGGTTCGCATTAAGCACGTGGTTATAATTTCACTGGAATCGACAAGGAAAGACGTGTTCCCACTAAAAAAAAACTCCCATCTACACAAAGCTATCATGAACACCCATGATACCGAGGAATCTGCCGCAGAAGCCAACTCGCAGCTCGCCAACGTGAGTGTAAATGCGGAATTTCTCACGGGTGAAGATGGCGGATTTGACGTGGAGAAGAAGGACAACCTGACGGGCAGCCGAACCTGGAGGTCTTTGAATAAGGATAAAGGAGGCCTGAATGTCCAGGGAGCTATTTCTGGGAGCTCGGCTACATTTAAGAGCATGCTCGGAAGCCATTGCGGGGTTCAGCCCCTTCCAGTCGACTTTACTGTGGAAGCTCGAGGTCCTATCTACCAACCGTGTATCCCATCAATCCTGGGGCTTTTCAATCACAACAAACAGTCTCCTGCAAAGAACGGAAAGCGCTCTGAGGATGGCGAGGATATTAAGTCGAGGCCCTGGAAGTCTGTGCTTGTTCAATCTATTACCGATCAGTATGATCATCAAGATGACCTCAACGTGCGCATGGGATTCTCTCAAACCATCACTAAGCATACTCTCGTCGACCCAAACTCTAAACATTACCCACCGACCGAATCCGACTCCAACTACTTTGGACTCCCAGAACGACAAGTTAAGCCATACTTGAAGGACATTTTTCAGTCGGCTAAAGATGCGAATGAACGCCTTTTCTTATCTCATTTTACAAGCTCAACTCATCATCCCTGGAACACACCAAAATCGGTTGGAGAAAACATTAACTTCATGAAGAAGGGGAATTTGCGTGGGGAGCGCCCTCTAAACAGATACCTCAACACGGTCAAGTACGGGGACAGATGGATTGGTGAAATCATGGATATGTTGGACGAATTCAGTATGACCGAGGAGACTTTAGTCGTCATGGTTGGAGACCAGTTAGTCCATCCAGCTCCCCATGAAATTCCAAGACAAGACTAATCATAGCTGCAGTGGTTATACTTTCGACGAAGAATCTAACCTGCATTCAACATTTGAAAATGGCCACATCTCCAACTTACGCGTCCCACTCGTCTTCTACCACCCCTCGCTTCCGCGCATACAATTGGGGATCAACGCGACCTCACTCTCAATCATACCAACTATCTTAGACCTCCTGGTTGAAACCTCCTCGCTCAACGTTCCAGACGTTGAAATCGCCTCGAATCTCATCCACCAGTACGAAGGGCAGAGCCTGATTCGCCCCTTCGTGGCCAGGAAGGAGGGTCGCAATCATTGGCATCGCGATAATTGGAACATAGGAGTTCTCAATGCCGGAGGGGCTTTCCTCTCCGTATCCTCCGCCGTAGTCCCGTTCCGACTGGTTTTCCCAATCTGTAAATCAGGCGTCTACAGGTTCACAAATACCGATACAGATCCGTACGAGCTTGATCCCATAGAAGCAAACAACATCAATGATTTAGCAAATATATTGAGGTCAGACCCGGACTACGTTAATAGGCTTGTCAAAGAGGATGACGCAAGCGATCCACGGTTGGCTGCACGGTGGGTCGTCGAGGCGTTGTCAGTGGGAAAGTGGTGGGTGATAGAGCAGAGGCGGCGGTGGGGGTTTGACGGCGCGAGTTTGCAGGACGATCGCGACCCGAATGACGCGGATGGGATGAAGAAGGGGAAGGGTAGGCACTGGTGGCAAACATGATACATGATATAAATAATATACAACTATAGAAAGCGTTAAATTTAATTAAAACAGATCAAAAACTATAACACTAAGCCTATTTTTTCTATATGCTCTGTGCTATGAACGGAAGGAGGCAAGGGAGGGCATCGTCGAATGGGTGGATGTGTAATGTGGGGACTTGGTAGCTGACAGGTGGAAGAACATTATATTCATCAACGCTATGCCTGTAGTCATTACTGGCAAATATTCTATGGGTTCTGTGGAACCCTTCATCTCTGTTAAAGCTATGTAATAATTATGTATAATCTTACGTATTAATATTATATTTAAATGCCAAAGCACAAATTCAACTGCGTAGATACTATTGCGGGGTTATTGTCGAAACGCCATTCACCGAGACCAACTTTCCCGGGGATAGTGGTTCATCCGAGAATCGCCGATGGGCCTTTCCACGGGCTTTTCTTCCCCCAAACATGCTTGTACTGCAACCATGTTGCATTTCACACGAAATATAATAATTATGAGGGGTAACCTTTTAAATTGCTATCGTTCCCCATCTAGCTATACTACTCTTATTGATTTCACATGTTTATTGAACAGACTCATCAATATAATTCCACAGCATATTTCTGATACATACCTCATTTCATCCTATATGATGGCTGATCAGACTTGTCCAAACGAACGATGTTCATCACCGTTACATACTCCTCCTGCTTCTCCCGCCGAACCAACAAAGCCTTCCAAGTCCAGAAAGCCAGTACCGTCCAACGGTCGGAGGAGAGCAATAATGGCTTGCCGCTGCTGTAGATCAAGAAAAGTGAGGTGCGATGTAGCAGATCATGGCATTCCATGCTGCAATTGCAGACTTGATAAGAAAGAATGTATAATTCCCGAGCGTCGAAAGAAGCAATACGACGTCAATCCTATCTGCCACCCCCTTGCTGCGGTTTCGTCTCATATTACCAGGGACTGGCCATCACCGTTAGAACGCTCTGGAGCAAGCCGTCATTTACAGTCTGTGCCAAAGCGACAGGTGGATTCCCAGTCTCAAATCGATAGTCTGACGCAATTTCTGATGGCCAGGGATGCGGGCCATAATGGAAACTGGCATCTAGGACCACACCCAGCCCAGAAGCCACAGAAGCCGAGCCTTCAAACATCCCAAGATCCAGAGCTTTCCAGGTGGTTAAATATGATGCCATCTCGCATAGTTGATAAGTTCCGGCTACACTTTAAAGAAGTAGATGCAAGCAGAAGAGAGACAGAGCAAACTACCTGGAAACCGGATCCCGCAACCTTGAATAAGGTCCAACAGGCAATGGATATGTTGCAGGATGTTATGACCAGTTTCAAATCTACGCACTCAAGCGATGAATTGCTCTCTCCGCCACCGGACAGCATATTTCAGTCTATGTCAGAGAACGCGATGGAAAAGGATATTGAGACGGACGACAGCTTATCACTTGATACTCCAGGCTTCAAAATTGCTACTTCATACCCTCCTTCGGATATTTCAACTACGGAGAATGATGGTGATGACTGGAATGATGAACTTATGGCAGAGTTGTTCTGTTCGCACATGGGCCAGGACCCTATGTCAGGAGTTGTGGAATTAAAACAGTATGTAGATAATCAATAGATTTTAATAATATTACAGCATGATGGAGCTTCTGCTTTATTTAAATGCGTGTTGAGTCACAACTCCTAGGTTCAAGTGTACAAGCGATTGGGGTATGGACATTGTGGTGCTTAATTGGTAGTATATGGCCCCCGAGTATATAATTAAGCTTCGTGAATGATGATGTGGTGCGTGGTCAGCCGCCTTAACGATGAAAATCATCTAATAACCAAGATCCAACTGGATCTGCCGATCCCCAAAAGCTCTCCAGTTGCTGGTATCCGTACCCTCCGTCCATAAACAAAGGAAATGCTGAGGGCGAAGCTGGAAACAAATTCTGGGATGTACCCTCGAGCATATCTATCGCCGGTATCTGTTCTGCCTGTACCCCAAGCTGCTCACGTTGTTGAAGCCCTGCCACAACAGACCCAGTAGCAGTAGCCGGGAATTGGCCACCTCCGATGTTCTCTGTCTCATAATCTGCGACACCCGCCCTCATGTCACATAGATGTCCCATGTTGCAAAGGCTTGCATCGAAGTCATTAAAGAATAAAAGAGACTTTGTCGGAATACATGCTGGTGGCTCGCTATATAGTGGCAATCGTAAAACGGCCTTTCTGGCCTCTGGGAGTGCTCGCAGGGCACCATTCGATGACCCCCATCTCTTAGAGAGTAGTTCAAGTGACAAGCGGATGATTTTGAAATTTTCCTCTGCTGCATTAGCTAGTGATCTGTATCTGTATCCGGAAAGCTGAGAGAGCCCGGCGGCAAGAGCATAAAATGCAAATGCTGGTCCGAGATGGCGAAGCTCATCTCTCGCAATAAACTCTTCGTATATACTCGCAATAAACGATGAAGCAACAAGAGACACCGTCGATGGAACGCTTCCAGCAACGGGTCCGCGATTAAGAATAACTAAGATGACAAAGTATGGCACAAGAAGTTGCCGTGCCTCAAAATTATATGAGCCAGTGGGATCTTTTCGGCCTTTTTGTAGTATGTGAAATTCTGCGGGTAGCTCTTTGATCCATCGATACAGCGCGTTTTCGAGATCCTGCCGCCGTGATGGTGTGAGAGATTTTCGTCGATAGCACTGAGTAACATCTCCAAGTAGTTGACAAATCGAGACAAAAGCAACAAATAGGCGGGCTTTGGAGTCCTGTACAGGGAAGTCCTCGACAGAGGGGGGAGCGACGTCACTGTCTTCCAGGTTTATTGTCCGAGGTCGCCCTACACCAACAGATATAATACAATCTCGGCACTTTCAAAGAGTGTCAGTAGCCCAAACCAACTTGTATAGTTGGGAACATAGATAAACTTACCACGAGGCTCCACCATAGCCTTCGCCTATCCATTCGATCCTTTCTGTTCGCCCCGGACGGCTCCCTGTGCAGTCCAACTTGATACGCCATCCCCACTGCAATTCGTACCCAGAAACCGCTCGTATCTGTCGATATCTGCTCTGGTCCGGTTGGGTTCCACCACTGAAGCAAGCAAAGAGATATGATAGAGAACATTATATTCTTCTCATGGCCAGAAAAGAAAAGTGCCCGAGCCTTCTGGTAGAACTCTTGGGATGATGCGTACACAAGGGTATTAGATGTTACCCGGCTGCCTGCGAGTAACACTGCCTGAAGTAATAACAGTGAAGGCTGGGAGCCCTCTGTCTCTTCAAGCCAACAGCGCTCGACAATCGGTGTCCATGGTGAGCATAGCTCCATATACTTATCAATGAGGCTTTCTCTAGTGGCCCGTGGCGGAAGATCAAACGCTTTATGTAGATGTAATATTTGTAGGTCAATTTCTGATAGCCCAGTACTTTTGGCGGGGGCGGCCTCTATTGCCATGCTTTCATTGAATGGTATATTACCTCCAAGGTATTCGCTGCGACCAAGGTAACTCTCCCCACTGGGAGTATGATGCGAATTTATTGTTTCTTGAGGCGGATGACCTGAGATAATCGTATGCACGCTTCTTTCAGATCTCGTTACTGGGGTGGGCACTCGAGCTGGCGTTTCTCGGGTGTAGGTCTGTCTCGAAACTAACGGGGTTCTGGCCTCCCACGTATCATTTTGAGTTTCTGGTTGGATCTGGCCCTGGTCCTGCGTCTCCAGAATAGATTGAGAAAATCCCCGCGCTTGAGGATCCGTTGGGGGCGGCGGCGGGGAAGGACTTATAGAGTAGTGTTTGCGTTTCCGCTGATGCGGCCTACATTTTTAGCAATTGGCTGTGCAATGTAGGGTCATAATTCTACATACCTGCATCTAAGATCCCCTATCTCACAGTTTGTACATGGCTGTTTTCCCGATGCAAGATCGCATTTAACCTAGTAAGCATTAATAACTACTTTAATTCATTTGTGGTTCGTCTTCCCGTCTGAAGTCATGTGCTCTGACGCTGGGTACATCGAGATTGTGATAAGAAGGGATACCTTTTTTTTATGACATATGATACAGGCCTGTGCTGATCTACCTAACTGCGACATTTTTTCTTGCGGTAGACGTCGGCGACTTGATACTGTCAATGTGTTGTGGTGTTATGTTGATGGTTTTCCCCGCACTCGGCTATAATCCGGAGATGGGCGGCTCGTTTCGGCCACGTGCAGATCTTTCCATCCGGGGTGTGAAATCCGGGGTATGGGGTCTGGGGAAGCCCTAGGCCTGGCCTGGCTGTCGATGGGGACTATAAAGACGTCAGATTACGCTGATTTCCTTGCCATGTACCCGGTTCCGTATTCGCGGTCTTGCAGATCCTTGGTGGCCAAAAAATCCGTTGATATGATGTTGAACTTCCGAGCAAATGCTGATGCACTGGAGCGAGATGGGGTATATATTGGGGATTGGGGGTTTCGAAATGTCCTGCGACCTTCGAAAAATAAAGAAGGTCAATATGGTAAGTTTGCGCTTGGTATTATCAGTAATTTCAATTAATAGAAATGTTAGATACATCTGAGGATCGTATTGAGCGGCTCAACACTACAGAACCAGATTGGGAAGCAAAAGAGGAGAGAGCCCTTGTCCGCAAATTAGACCTCAGAGTGTTATTTCCTTGTGGTAAGTATCTACTTCATAATTGCTTTTTTGTGCTTTGCTCACTACACGAGCAGTTGTCATATATGTGTTGGCATATCTTGATCGGTCCAATCTCGGAAATGTCAAGATTCTACAGAAGGGCGGGCCTGACTCTCTGGAAACCAGTCTGAAACTCGCCAATGGCGAGTTTAATTGGGTATGCCATCCTTTGTTTCGTTTGTAGGATAGTCACTAATTAACAGGCCGTATCCATCGCATACTTCACTGTCACAGCGATGCTGATTCCAGCAACTCTCTTGCTGAAAAAGCTATCCGCTAAGATATTCTTCCCACTTTGCATGATTTTATGTAAGGGAACTTCCAAGCGCCATTTGTATGTATAGCTCATCGGCTAATATCTACAAGGGGGGACAATTGTCATGAGCATGAGCGCCTGCACCAATTCCGCAGGATTGTATGCAGCTCGATTCTTCCTTGGCGTCCCAGAAGCAGGGGTAATAACATGTGGAATTATGTTTTTCAGCTTTTGGTATAAGCCAAGTGAGCGTGCCATTCGAATAGGCATATTCTACAGCTCGAATTCGATAGCTCAGGCAATTTCTGGGTTTCTTGCAGTCGGTATTAATCATGTGAGTAAATATGTTCCGACAAAAAAGAAGACAACACTAATATTGGAAAGCTGAACAGCCGCGGAGGCCTAAAATCATGGCAGTGGGTCTTTATAATAGAAGGAGCTATGTCGATATTTTGCGCTATACCCATATATTTCATACTATTGACATTTCCAGAGGATTCAAAGGCTTTGTCTGATAGAGGTATGCCCAATTTTACCTCCATTATTACAAAATGACTTACTTGGGTAGAACGATACATTGCTATCAACAGGTTTGGGCGTGGAAGCACCCGTAAAACCGATGTTTCTTGGGATACGATGGCATTTGTGAGGTACGCGTCAACTCTAAGACCCGAACTTGCCATTGATTTTTGCTAAATCTATAATGTAGGATTATGGCTCGCCCGTCAACCTATGCATTCTTCCTAAGTTACGTATGCATTGCAATTGCAGCGGTTGCACAAGCGACCTTCCTTCCAACAATTCTAGGATCGGTGAGATTTGGTCTGCTTAACTCAACATCCACTAGCTGACCCTGATAGTTGATGAAATTTGATGTCGAGAAATCCAATATTTATACCGCCATTGTGAATATCGTGGCAGTTCCCCTATATTGGACCTACCCTCTCCACTCAGACTGGACAAGAGAACGAATGTGGCATTTCATTGTTCCAGTGGCAGCTTCTATCCCATGCTATGCAGTGTGGACTTATGCTGGGTCACATCCGCACGATACTAGCATCAGCTATATTTCCATGTACGGAATGGCCTTTCTTGGGCAGCTGTTACTTCTCGCACAGCCGGTATTGCTATCGTATCGCAGCTCCACGCTATACGGTGCTGCTGAGCAAGCTGTGGGGACTTCTACAGCTGTTGCATCCTTGTCCATTGCAAGTATAATTGCGCCACAGGTATGCTTCGATTCTACATCATTCTTAATATTGACTTTTCGTCTACTGAAAATTTAATAGATGTATCCCAATAGTGATGCACCATACTATCTTCAAGGTTTTACTGCCACTGTTTCGCTACTGGCAGCTAGTATCGTTATCTATGCCACTGTGCCTTTTTTCCTCCAACTCGAAGCAAGCCAACGCAAGAAAAAGACGGGTCATGCGCTGCCATTACAGTGTTTAGAGGACTCAGAGAACAGTCAAGTGTCCGCAGTGGCGATGGCAGAATTGCACCAGCTGAATCAACTTGGCGACGGCGAGGATTCCCTAAAACCAAATGGTGTCCATAAGGAGGTTGTTTAGTAACATCTTATTTGAGCAGAGCATGTACGACTGGAGCTATATTGTATTTTAACCAGTGTGATCTGTTGAGACGGGTGCAGCGGATTGGTCCCTTGTTACTGCACTTGAACGCGGCACCAAGAATCTATTTTAAGTAGATTCATTCTAGAAATTGAGCTGTAAAATACAATATAGCTTTTTTTTCATATACTTTACGATGCAACACTTAACATAGCGTCTACTCTGCATTATGAGCTGATGTTCAAGACATAAGACATGACAGAATTATGCTTCTTCCCAGTACTCGAGTTCTTCGGGGCAATAAACTACGCGGCGGGTCATAATTAGTAAATTATTAAGATATTATGAGCATCTGGAAATTCCATTCCTATCTTGAGCCAATGGCCATCGAGCCAATACAACCAGGATCAAGTGCAATGCGATATTTCCCTGCCACGGTCCTGCCAAACCCGACAATATAGAACTATGACAACACTACCTGGCGAATCTCTCAAAGGCAGGCGGAGTTCGATATTCTCATGTCAAGATGTTAATGTGAAAAGGCGTGATAGAAGATATGTACATATTTAATAGCTTTAGCAACTCGACAACGCATATTACCTACAATTTCGACAACTTCGCGTCAATACGATACCCAGCTGCTGCATCTTTTGGAAGGTCGGTGCCCCAGACTAGCTTACAATCCCAGTTGCCTCGCTCTGTCTCATCTTGGACATCGATTGGCAGATTTCCATATACAATGTCAGAAAAGACATATTCTGCAAGCCCACCTTCGCCATGAAGAATCCATCGCCTAGCTATCTCTGTGGCGGATGCATTTCCATCACGTTGTGCGTCACAGGCCAGTAAGGTGCCACTGACAATCCAAGCTAGTGTAAACATGCTCTGTCGTCCTTCAGCCAATGCCAGGGATAATTTGTTTTTCTTGGCCAGTAGCCTCTCGCGAAGAGCATTCCAGGCCAGTTTGAGGACCTGTTTAAACCTATTGTCTCGTACTGATCCGATGGCACCCTCGATCCAAGCACCAAAAATTTCCAAATGATTCTTATTGAGTAGGTGTCGAACAACTTCGCTACTCAGTACGTTGGTCGTTCCTTCCCAAGTCATGTTGGCAGCGGTATCTCGCAACAGGCGAGAGACATTGAGTTCCGGCTCATCAGGCTCATCCATGTATCCCACGCCTCCCATGGCTTCTTGGCATTCCTGAAGGCACACGGTTGATACCTTGCAAATAACAGCCTTTGCGGTTGCAGTAAAGGTCCGTAGCACAACCTGCATCTGTTCTCCCGCATCCGGCAGTGGAGCATATGATTCCGGTAGATTCTCTGGGGTCTTGTCGTCGGCGAATCCTAGTAGAGCGGTGGTAAAGAAGGCAAATTGTAGAAGTCCCCTGTGCTTCACTTCCATTGAGGACAGCAGTCTTAGGTGCATTGGAAATGTCGCTAGAGGCTGGTTTATTGTTGTTCGGGTTTTAGCAAATGACTTGGCAATGGCCATTCCGCGGCGCCAGCAAGAGAGTGCGGTTATAAAGTTGTGAGTCCGAGTTACGTTCAAAAGTTGGGCAATTGTCGCAATTCCACGATCAGCAGGGCCCACACGCCATGCGCGGACATCTTTCAGTTCGAGCTCGGCGGTGGGGAGTTGTTTTGTTCCCATTTTAACTTTAAGCCTGTGGATTCTCACACCATTTGTAACTTCTCTCTCGGTACCATTAGAATCGAGAACGGTTTTCCGGGTCGGTGCCACAAAGAGACTCAGTTGTCCTGATTCAGTCTTGGCTAGCATCAACGCAATATTGCAGTCTGTTGCGGACGAGAAGAATTTAAATCCGGAGACAAGCCAATCGCCTTCATCGACTCTTCCATATTTCCCCGTCTTTCGAGGTAGAGGTGAGTAGACGGCAACCGTCTCTGAGTTTTGCACATCACTGCCTCCAGGCCGTTCTGTCATCCACTGGCTTGAAACCCAATGGTTCTCTCTTGCTGTGAGCCGGTTGAAAATTTCATGAAATGGATGTTCTAATGGTAATCCAGGGAGTTGCTTCGCCATAAGACGTGCTGCACCGCTAGTCATTGAAGTGGGACAAGAATAGACCGCAGAAGAAGCTGAGTATGTGTAGTTACTAAGCAGCAGGAAGTTAGCTCAGCTTCGAAGGAGCCCAATTAAATGTGAGTGTATCTTACAATGCGTGCTGTACAATCCTAGAATAGTGCCCGTAAGTTCCTTCGTATGCCAATGACATGACTCTATATCCGAATTAGAAATTCACGTGGCAACTTGGAATCGTGCAAATATACGCACCCATATTTTGCTCCCCATTTCCCAATTTCTTTCCATCCATGGCTCGTTATCAGGCGATCGTATGGATACCGCTTCCCCCAGACGTCGTGCGTCTTCACATACGGCTGCTCTTTTTCGGCGTTGGCCACCCACTGGTGTATCTGCTCAGAAATGGCTTCGTCACCAAACTGGCTTAGTTGAGGCCGCACGGTATCCAAGACGGAGAGTGGAAGGTACCACTCGAGAACACGCTGATAAGAGTCATCGGAAGTAAATGGGTTTTCTAACTTTGGGACAGAGAGCATGAATCCGGTATCGATAGTGGATGGGGCGGCGAGCCTAGACGGCGAAGCCATATTTATAGAAGTAGAAATTTGGTGCTTTGTCTTATTTTTCAGGGTCTTTAGATTCTGATGTTCTTGGGGATGTAAGCCTCACCATTTTGTATTTATTGCTTTCGATACCATTTCTCAACTGCGGGGAGGGTAACACTTGCGTTGTGGATCGCCGAAAATCGCCGGGCAAGTAACGGATCCATTACGGATGTGGTCTCACTGGCACCCAATGATTTTGTAGAAACAAACCCCGCAGCACTACCCCACAACTCTACCCCGCAACTTCACCCCGCAAGGCAACATTATTTACCGAAATACGCCGCCTGTAAATTGTCGTAGTATTTGCACCTTCGACATATTTTACCATTATCCCCTTGCTGCTCAATGCATATTCATCCGATTTAGAGACGTGTATATCTTTGGAACTAAGAGTGATAGTCTGCTCGTATATACTTTCATACATTATTGTTGTCGCTTCTCCCTCAGCATGGCTTCAGTCGCACTTTCCCCGCCTGCATCGGCTACTCCAGTGCCAGTTTGGAGACCTCGGCAGCAACCGTCAAAAATTCCAATAAACAAATATCGAGCTCATATCAACAATAAATTTAACACACAGCTCTGCGACTCCCACGAGCTGCAGAAATGGACTGTTTCTCAGCCACATGATTTCTGGATTGATCTCTGGTCTTATGTCGGCCTTGTCCCTGATCTCTCCCCCGAAACATCGCGAGCATACGATCCCGAGATCCCTATGACAGATGTTCCTCCATTCTTCGAGAATGCGAGAATCAACTACGCCGAGAATGTTCTTACTCAGCCAGATGTCGAGCCAGAGTCCATTGCCCTTATTGGGATTCGCGAGGGAGGCAGCCTCCATGGAGAGAAATGGTCATGGGCGACACTGAGAGAAAATGTGAGAAAAGTCAGGAGTAGCTTGATAAGAAGCGGTATCAAGGAGGGCGACCGAGTGGCGGCTTTGATATCCACATCTTCCTGGTCGGTTGTTATATTTCTAGCTTCCGCAAGCATAGGGGCCATTTTCACGTCCATAGCTCCGGACTTGGGAGACGAGGTAAATTACACCCTGAAGCTGATTTCTAAATAAATCACTATTCAAAGTTTGTGCTAATCTGAGACTATGTAGGGTTGCATATCTAGACTGCGACAGGTTACTCCATCTATCTTATTTGCAGATAGCCATGTGACATATAAAGGCAAACAAAAATCTAACAGTGCCAAAATATCGAATATTGTGGGCAAACTCGCAATAAAAACGGAGGTCGTACTCATTCCCACCGCAAAGGTCGAGCAGACAAACTTTTCAACACTCTCTGAGTTTCTTTCGCGATCAGCTGCATCCGATAAACTACAATTCGCACGGGTCTCATTTTCAGCGCCTCTCTACATCTTGTACTCTAGCGGAACTTCAGGACCGCCCAAGTGCTTAGTTCACCAACATGGGGTTATTCTACAACACAAGAAGATAGCAAAGCTGCACAATTCTCTCAAGCCAGGGGAAGTTGTGTTCCAATATTCCAGCACGTCGTGGGTTCTTTGGAATATCATGGTTGGGCATTTATCTGCAGGAACGACTCTGATATTATACGACGGGTCTCCTACTTGGCCAAACCCACAGGCGATGCTGAAAATTGTCGAGCAGCATAAAGTTTCCTATTGGGGAGCATCGCCTAAATATCTTCAGGCGCTAGAATCAACCCGATGCATACCAAAAGAAGAGTATGATCTCTCATCTCTAAGAATGGTCCAATCAGGCGGAGCTCATCTAGCAGCAGAACAGTACCACTGGTTCTACCGTGCATTCCCTAAGGATATTCACTTGACTAGTGTTACTGGTGGTACAGATATCGTAACATCATGGATATGCACTGATCCAGCCGGTCCGTTATATGCGGGAGAGATTCAGCTCATAGCTCTCGGTCTGGATATTGACATTGCGGATTCTGTGACTGGAGACTCTATCAAAAATACTGGCGAATCTGGTGAGATGATATGTCGACAGCCTTTTCCATCTATGCCAGTCTTCATGTGGGGAGACAAAGGCAATGTCAAGTACAAGGAGGCATATTTTGACAGATTTGACTTCCCATGTTGGACGCAGCATGATTGGGCCAGCTTCAATCCATTGACTGGTGGTGCAACGGTACATGGTCGGAGGTAAGTCTTTCCATCTAAATATGTAGTACATTTTTTCAGCTGAGGTGCTGACTTTAAAATAGTGACGGGGTCTTGAACCCGCAGGGCATTCGATTTGGTTCATCAGAGATCTACTCTATCACAGAGGCCCCTCCTTTCATATACACAATTGCGGCAACCCTATGCATTGGAAGAAGACGCAAGGGCAGAGACTCTGATGAATCCGTGTTTCTCTTTGTGGTCATGCGACCCGGTGAAAAGCTGACCGATAAGCTCTTGGGACAACTTAAAACTTCCATTCGAACGAGTTTAAGTGCTAGGCATGTCCCAAGATACATCATACAAGTGGATGATATCCCAATGACGATGAACGGGAAGAAGATCGAAACTCTGGTGAAGCAGATTATCTGTACTGGCGAAATGCCAAAGCAAGTGAGCAGCACGGTGGCTAATCCAAATTGTCTCGAGAAATTTATAAAGTTTTACTCTGTGGAAGAGAAAATGTCGAAGTTATAACGGACGGTAGATTATAGACATAGAATTGACTAGAGATTAGAATATGTATTTATTATGTTTCTCAAGCGCATCCACACTATGGCACACTTTTCCTCGGGCACTCTTGTATGACTTGTGACTTTACTAGACACAGATATGTGAATGTGCCACGCTGCAGGTCATGTCTGAATAGCTTGTTGAATATGTAGGCAATAAGTATCGATTTGAAATAGTACTTAGCGACGAGAGCGGTGACAACCATGGGTGCAGGGAGAGTTGGTCATGGCAGCCGAAATGGAGATGACATTGTTTTCTGATGGCGGGATTGTTCTACAGTTTATTTGAAACTAAATATGCAGACAAGAAACTTGGATTCAACGTTCATCGTCTGGAGTGCTTCTCAGGTATCGATAGATCCTCTTGTGTTCTTCTAAGAATAGAAAAGTCAGGATGGTATGAGGACCGAGACGGATGAAACTAGGCACCCAGCCGCGGAAAATCCAAGTGAGGCCTTCTTTGAGATAGATACCGCGAAGAAGCCCTAACAAGCTCTGTTTACGAGATTCGGCAGGTGACGCACTCATAACTCGAGTCTTGATCACATCCACGGGGCTGCAGACTGTTGTTGCAACAAACCCAGCCATCAATGAAGCCGTAATATGCGTATATGTGTTGTCTGCCATCCCAGCCCTTCTAATGCATAACCCCTTAAATGTGTCGTATGTTGCCAGTTGTGACGCAGTCATGAGTACTGCACGTGTGCAATTGGGCAATATCCCACGGAACAGACTGCCAAAGCCTTCGGTGCGAGTTATCTGCACGAGCCCATGAATAGCATGTTGATAATTGCGTCGCTGTGCAGGCGGGAGAGCAGCATCGCCCTGCATCCGAACGTTCAGTACGTCGGCTGGGTTTCCTGCCATGCCACCAATAAAGCCCGAAATCGATGCCATTGCGACGAGAGTGAACGGGCCGGGAGGCGATGCCGAAGACGTGAAATGGGGCTTCAGATCTTCATAGATCCCAAAACGGGCGGTTGAGTAAGTCATTTGGCGAAGGAGGGATGCAGATATCTAGGTCGTACATAACACAGTGTAAGCAATGCCCTCCGAATGCGTATTGTTTTGTTTTCACGATGTAGTCTCCATGAGCTTTATATACATACACCATTGTAGAGGCCCTTTAAACCGTTATTCTTCACAACATGCACAAATGTGCCCATCATCGTTTTGGGGACATTTGCTGAACGAGTTTGAAGGCGGACCTTAACTAGGATTTGTAGATTAGGTAGAGGCTTTATAATTACTGGTATCCAGCAAGAAGTAATGAATCTCACCAAGGTCCAACGGATGTGTAACTCCAGCAGCAAAGCATGAGGCTGAACCACCGAACCAGAAAGGATAATGTAGAATACATTGTCCCACGGACGAATCTTCTTTCGCTCCTGCTGTACGCTCTTCCATGCTGCTGTTAACTGACATCTTGCGTATTTTGAGATGAATCGGGCATTCCAGCTGAACCAGTTTTAAAACCCAAGGCGGATATGAGAAATACGACTATATTTGATAATGCATATTTTATTTGAATTCTATTGATTACTTTGATTTACCTAGGCAACTGCTGCATTTACCATTCTTGTTTGCTGCTGTGAGTTCAGACACTTGGAGTATGTTCAGAAGCACCGATTCAATATTTGCAATCTCGGCGACTACGCCCTTTCGCCGAACAGCCTTGGACTACTTCCCGGGTCCACCCGGAGACACATGAGAAAGGTGTGAAGGGTATCTGATCGCCCCTTGTTGTCAATGGTCAGTCACGCTCGGGTAAGCGCGACATTGGCGTAGTATACCTCGATATCCCCATTCGGCACGATACTCAAACGGCCGAAAATCGCCGAGACCTCATCACAACACGTAGGTATAAACGCCGCGCTTGGGTCTATGTCTGCAGTTATAGGATATAATATTGCGAAAGCATTCTGTCCTTATATGTTAAACAAAGACTATCGAAGTCATAATCTGCCAGATACAAAATGAACCGGCCCATCTTCCGTGCATGGCGCAGCGCCCAACTAGGATCCCGTCGCTCAATTGCCCCTGGGCGCCGCTATGCTTCATCGGTGTCCTTTTACTGGGAGGATCCGCTCGCTGCCTCGGAATTATATACTGAGGAAGAACTAGCAATTCAAGATACCGCTCGGCAATATTGTCAGGAGCGGTTGCTACCACGGGTTTTAGGTATTCGCTCCCGGCATTCCTGCACTGAGTGAGATACGCTAATGCTTTGCTGTCTGCATTAGATGGTTACAGAAATGAACAGTATGACCGCAGCATTATCAAGGAAATGGGAGAGCTAGGTCTTCTTGGCGCGAGTATTGAAGGGTACGGTTGCGCCGGTGCCAGCACAGTCGCGTCCGGCTTGATAGCCAAGGAGGTCGAACGCGTAGATTCGGGATACCGGTCTGGTATGTCTGTTCAGAGCTCACTTATTATGACGGGGATCTATGAGTTTGGAACACAAGAGCAAAAGGATCGGTTCCTGCCAATGTTGGCTAATGGAAGCCTGGTGGGATGCTTTGGTCTCACGGAGCCAAACCACGGCTCTGACCCTGGTTCGATGGAGACAGTTGCCAGGGAGCATCCAACAAAGAAAGGACAGTATTTACTCTCCGGGGCCAAGACATGGATTACGAACTCCCCCATATCGGACGTCATGTTGGTCTGGGCGAAGCTCGAGAGCACAGGAAAAATTCGCGGATTCCTTGTCGAGCGAAACCAATGTCCGCCAGGCACTTTGGAGACCCCCGCCATTAAGAACAAGAATGGGCTACGAGCATCAATCACGGGAATGATTCAGATGGATGATTGCCCCGTCGCAGCTGAGAACATGTTCCCAGATGTTGAGGGACTCAAAGGCCCATTCACGTGTCTCAACAGCGCGAGACTCGGAATCGCATTTGGAACGATGGGTGCATTAGAGGACTGCTTGAGCCGGGCACGAACTTATGCCCTGGACAGAAAGCAATTCAAGGGTAATCCTCTTGCAAAGTACCAGCTGATACAAAAGAAGTTGGCGGATGCAGCCACGGATGCCGCGTATGGAACTTTGGCAGCGACGCAGGTGGCTCGACTAAAGGACTCAAATAAACTGACTCCTGAGATGATATCAATGGTGAAGAGACAGAACTGTGACAGAGCTCTAACCAATGTTCGCGTGTAAGTTGTCCTTCCTCATATATCTATTTTCTATCGATCTGTGTGGCTGTGTGGCTTACTTCTCTCCTTCAATCATAGACTCCAAGAAATTTTTGGTGGTAACGCGGCAAGTGACGAGTATCACATTGGCCGTCACGTATCTAATCTGTTTGTCGTTCAAACATATGAGGGGCAGAGCGATATCCATGGTAAGGCCTTCTCTAGTCAGGGATTTCGTTGAAGTCCAGAAGGAAATAATGCTGACCATCGACAGCTTTGATTCTAGGACGAGCTATCACAGGGGTGCAAGCGTTTTGTTAAACAGCGAGTTAACGCTCTCTTTATGAACTGTTGATAATGACCGACTTTAATGGTCTTGGCACCCGCTGCCATACCTGTCTGTTGGATCAGTACATATGCGTCAGACACCAGCGGATTTAATGTCGGGGTTGGCTGTTGTGACAGGTTGGAAAATAATTTAGAAGGAGAGGATTCCATAGATATCGGGTTTTGTTATATTAAAATATTTCTGTATCTATAATTGAGGTTCTGCTCGTTAAATTTATCGGACATTTTGGCGGCGGCCGCCCCAACAGTGGGAATGAGCATCTCTACCAGTTTGCGTATGGTTTGGAGGCTGCGGCAGATAGCATAGGCAAATATTATTTTCAACACTATTTCTTTTTATTTTACTCCCTGGAGCTCCTGGCCAGAGTACCTGGCCCTACGCATTACGGATGCTAACCAAAAGTGAGAACTGGCTGATGTCGCAGTGATTACGTCAGTCAACCACCACATCAGGATAACTTGTAAAACCACCAACCACTGCCATGACCCCGCTATTCCCTCTCGCTGGAATTATAACTATAAGCTGTATGTCGATTAATTTGTAGTTCCAAGTTACAATGATGTCATCATGTTTAAGTAGTACCCTCGAAGCTGCTGCAAACGGACCGACAAGCCACTAAGTAGCACCGGCACCACACACCCGCCCGGCACTTGAGCAGATCGCAAGGGTTCAGAAATATTTCAGACGATTTAGAGTCATGCAGGGCTGATTATAAGGTTTGCTTCCGTTGCGGATATAACTTAAAGACGGCAGCGAAGTTAAACAGAAGTTAGAAAGATATTCTGTGAGAATCAGTTGTTTTGGCCAAGTTAAATAACCCCACGGTTGAAGATGATACTGTTCTATGTACCACAATACTTCCCAAACGTCATCTAACTTCTGTGATTTGGCCTCCTGGTAAACGGGATGACACAACTTAATCGTAGACAAAGATTGCAGCAACACAAAACCTTCTCAACTTGCTGGTGTATGGCGGACGCCCTCCCACCACGTCAGCGGCAAAGCATCGACCAAAGTGAGTTGTTGGTTTAGTTGGTCGGCAGGCTACAATACGGGCCAAAGCATTTTTTATTCCCACGGTAACATTGAAGCTGCTTCCTATCTATGCTGTCATGGGTAGCTCGATCTACCACTTATGAGTCTCAAGCTGGTCAAGCTGATCAGTTAGGTTAACATTTTGTCAATCTCCCGCCATCTTTTTCTTGGAAGTTGAGGCCTCTACAGTCTGGCCAACTCCTCTCTTGGAAAATACCCAGATACCGGGTTCTTCCCAGCCGGAACATACCTTAGAGTAGCTATATAGCTACGGAGGCTCGCAATGTCTAACTTTACCAGAAGCTCTTTCCTTTAGTAATTGCGGCTTAAAATTTCGAACCCAACATACTGAGTCCAAAACACCAAACTATTTTCAACGATGGGTCTTTTTCCAAGCGGTGGTAATAGGTCCAGACCCTCCCATTCCAATGGGGGGGGGTCCAAGGGATCAAGAGCCGCATCTGTGTTCTTTCGGCTCATGCAGCTCATCTCTGCCGCCGTCGTCGCGGGATTGTTGGGCAAATTCCTCCACAACCTCCACGAGGGAGGTGGTGTCAGTAGCCGCCGAGTCGTATATGCTATCAGCATTGCTGGTATCTCCATATTCTTCTCCCTGCTCTTCATGCTACCTCTCAAGTACCAATTCTACGCCTTTCCCCTCGACCTCATCATGTTCATATTGTGGATTGTTGCCTTTGGACTTCTTGCCAATGTAGGCTATTACCTATCCAACCCTAATTCTTATCTGGTTTATAGAGTCTAACACATGGATAGCTTGCAAGGGGCTGCAGTTCTGGCTGGTACATAAATAGTTGGAGTTGGGCATGGGGAAGAAGATATCTACGATCTCCAGGGACATCCACGCGATTCACCGGATCCGGATGCAGCGCCTGGAGAGCAGCCCTCGCATTTACCTTTATCAGCGCCATCTTCTGGCTTCTCAGTTTCCTCTTGGTAAGATTTCCCCGCCTGAGCACTCACATACCTCGTCAAGTTCCATCACAAATGACTGATACCTCCACAGGGTCTCTACTTCCTGAACAAGAACCGCTCCCGCGAAGTCCACCACGAGGAGGCCCCAAGAATCAAGAGACAAGAGGACACCCACGTCAACAGCGGCGTCGCCCCCGTCTACCACGAGACCAACCGCAACCAGACCACGGAGTACCGCACCACCCCCGCAGAGACAGCTCAGTACCGCACCACTCCTGCAGAGACTGCCCAGTACCGCACCGAGCCGTCGACTTATGTGCAGCCAACAACACACACTTCAAGCACGGCTGGAGGATACGTTCAGCCATACACGACTGAGGGACAGGAATATGTCACGACGAGCCAGTACCCCACAACTTCAACTTCACAATACGCAAACGGTGCTTCGCAATACGCAAACACTGCTAAGACAGCTGGTACCACAGCACAGAATGCGGCTAACTACTAAGCACGGTAACTGCGAGAAGGTTGGGGATTAAGTTCTGTGTTGTGGAAATGACGGGTTAAACTGGAAATATGAGAAGGGAAGAAGGAGGGGTAAATGGGAGGAAATGGGAGGGATGGCGGAGGAGAGACGGCTATACTGGTCGTCGAGCAGAAGTCTGTATTTTACTAATTTCTTAATACCAACTAATATAACGTCATTCCTTCACCTTTCTTGGAAAGTAATAACAATACTGTGATGAAAAGTAACGTGATCAATTCGCCTTTTTATGGCTACCTCATTATTCCGTAGCGTTTCGGTCCGGACCATTGGCTAGCTAACTACTTCCTCGTAGCCATTGTATCCGCCATTATTTTTGTTTGAGAAGGGTAGGCAGTGTATAATTAATACAGGAGGCAGAATATACAGTATAAGATCGCAGTGGAAAGAAATTTTCTTAAAAAAGAGTTTTGTTATATAAATAAAGGGGTTATTTCATAAATCATCACACATATTATTTTTCGCACCTCAAAATCCTCCCATGCACCCCATAAAGAAATCACGACAGAACACAATCCGCTCTACACCTTAATCGGCGCATAATACCCGACCCTCCCCTCCGGATCATACTTCCTCTTCAACCCCCTCAGCCTCTCCCCCCTCCACCCCTCATGCCCATACCAATCCCCCACCCCCTCATCCCCATGCGCATAATTCACATACGCATTC